>RXPK01000141.1:1014935-1038089 GCA_004143645.1 Protaetia brevitarsis
TAAAAAGTCTGACGATAAAATTTGAAATTAAAGTTGACGCATGATGTCAAATAAATAAGTGTACGGTAGCGCGTGCATTTAGTTGGGATAGATTGCGAACTCTTAGAACATCGTTTTTTACAAAAATATTGTGTGTCCACTCTTTGCAATACTGGGTGAAAGTGATTTTTATTCATAAACGCTATTGATTCCAATTGGAAGTATTTCAAACGAAAAAATCTATTACTAAAATTATTGCTACTTCACACGTATGAACTTATCGTATAGTGAAAATGAATGGACGGCCTCTGAAAGTGAATTTTAGTTTCTTGTAAGAAATTGTGGCGATTATTTATTTTTGACCAGATTCTTGTTATTTAAGTTTTTGATTTCACACATATTAGTTTAAGTACCAATACTTCTATAAATCTTAAACATTATAAACGTGTTGTAAATATATCTTTTATAATAAATACATAGAGTTCACCAGTTCAGCCGCTTTCTGCTGATGATGATAGCTTGGGCTATCAAAACGTACGTCAGTTTTAATGCAGTTTTGTGGTGGAGGGGTCATGGGAGAAGCTTTGCAGAGAAGTTTGCAACAAATCATACTTATTATTCTTATCCAGCTACGCTGTAATGTAAAATGAATAATTTATAAATTCAATATACATTTCACTTCATTCTATTAAGTTGAATCTTTGCAAATATAGCACGTTTAACTTATAATAAAAGTATATCAAATATAATGTCACGAACTGAAATTGTTAGGTTAGAGAGAAATTAAATTTGCGCGGCAAAAACATTTGTCTCCGACTGTACCGTCGATTCGACTGTCCTCTTCCCGGTGTCATTCACTGCGTGCACTATACATTCACGTTTCAATTGTCGTGTGTAACTTTTAGCTTTTTAACGCTCAAAGTTAATTAACAGTGATTGACTTATAGAGGTATTCACGTAAGTGTTCATTAAAGTTTTGATGTTCCTATTATTACTTTATATTTGAGATTTTGGCACCATTTCTGTTCCGATTGACTAATAGAATGTAAAAATACTTTAACCAAAATATTACTTTCGATTGACCGGATATGAATGTCAACTTTGTTATTTTTAAATAGAATGATATAGATTTCTATTATTTTCTGGTGACGAACCATAAATATGATAGTCAGTATTCTTGTTTTATTCTATAAACTGCATGTTGCGTTTTGAGCTTATTTCAGTTTTCTTTTTTTTTAGTCAAATCGTTGTCATCATTGAGAAATTAATATCTCGATTAAATCCTCCACTCACTCCCTCCTCCCCCCAGATAAAAAAACCAAAATCGTGTTTGTTCACTTCCTTTTTTGTGTATTGTTTTCTAGACGTTCACAATCATGTTTTTTGCGTTATAGCGCAATCTGTTACGAATCGGAAAAAAAAAGTCTTGAAACAACAAAACTACGTACTTGACGGGCCTGGAATCGAACATCTGCAAATTACACAAACATGAGAGTTCCCATTAGATTTACAAAGTTGTCCCCCCCCAAGGATGGTGAGGTGGCGGGACGAGTTCGGCACATTCAGGTGAGCCCCTACATATAAAAATCGTATGAGATCTGTTTTTTTGATTTGATGCAGTATTTTAGAGATATCCGTTGTTCAACAGATAAAACCTCACCAGTATATATGGAAACAATTCTGCAAGGGGTGGGTATACCTGTTAGGCTTTAACAAATGCTTGGATTCTAATCTTCATTTATGCATGCATAACTTAGGATTAATTGTGTGAGTAAAAATAAAACATTATTAGATGTACTAGACACGCATATGTTCCCAGGAACTATAAATATCATAAACCCTGATTAGGGGCAGCAATTAAATAGTAGATGATAAGCCTCGAATAAATTACAATTCATGTCGATTAAGAATTGAGGTTCCCCATATACATACGCAGATATTATTATAACTTCATATTGGATACTTCGTTCGCAAGTTTTTAGTGTTTCACTATAACTTTCAGCGGCTCGGTACAAAATAATCTTTCTGTTTTGTGTTTCATACTGCAGCGGACTGGGAAGCACAGTGTACGAGTTCACGACTTTGTTCGTAAGAATTCTAGTAAGGACTTCGTGGCGATAATTATCTTTAGAGCGAAATTTAATAATCTTGGCAAGAAGTGTTTCGTTTCGCTTTATCTGCGTTAGTGCGTGCAATATATGAATTTGAAATTGGTTTGGATTTTTATTCTCGGCAATATAGTTTTTTGTCGGTACGAAACAGGAGACTTTGGTGATATTAAATGTTTCACGAAAGGAGGACAAAAGGGAGGAAAAAAGTCAATTTTAATGCTTTTGCATTATATACTTTTTGAACAATGTATTTACTAAATTCTTGCTCTTTTTTAAATATAAATTTAAGTGTCATTGTCTCATTTCTTCGAGAAAAAAGTTTGTTGAGATGTTTGTTGGCTCTGTTGATCAAAGCTTACTAAGTATGACAAAATGATTGTAGAATTTGGCAGGCATCGTCATTGCGCAGGGCCTCGTTAGCATTGTTACATAATGAGTTGGGATAACTTCAAATCTACTACCGTTGGTCGGACGTCTGAATTACGTTTGTATTCTTTAATATAAAGAATCCTTAACGTTTCCAGTATTAAAAATAAAGTGACTTATTTTTAAGATGATCAGTTCAGTAAGGGCCGATTCTTCAACCAAGGTTAAAGGTTTCCGTATTGGTTCTGTTGGATAGCGTTATCTAATCAGATATGAAAAAAAAAAATAGATTTGGTCAAATAATTGCAAGCAATTTTGAATCCATGGGATAGAAATCGACAAGATGGCATTTGACAACGCTGTAAAAATACGAGCTGTTAACCTCGGCTAGGAAACTAATACACGGTTACTGCACAACTGTGTACAAATTATTTGGTAGACCATATCTGGATTCTGGATTGTTGGTTGGGAAGGGTGGCTAGCCACGCGCACTTAGGCCACTCTAACCGGGCCCATTGTGCTACCTTCCCCTAGGCGGCGTCACTCACCCGCAGCCTACTGAACCAACCCAAACGAAGGATGAACTCGAGCAGCGCAGCATGCGAGGCGCCACCAAAGCTGGCCATACTGGGCCAGAACTCCCCCAGGATGGAACCTCTAAGTTGGGCAAGCGCCGGACAGTCACATAAGATGTGCTCCGGTGTCTCGTCCTCTAGGTAACATGCACGGCAGAGTGGGCTGCTAGTCAGTCCCATGCGGTGCATGTGTTTATTAAGTTTGCAATGGCCAGTCAATAGCCTTACAACTTGACGTAGTTTACTGTGAGAAAGCTGCAGACAGTATCTCGCTGTCCTAGGCGACAGCCTGGGTATGGCTTTGCGCGCGCTGACAGCGGTGGTTATGGATGCCCATCTCTCTTTCGTGTAGAGTAGTGGTCCACTGGTTTATTAGGGTATTGAGTGTAGCCGAAGAAATGGGAAGAAACAGGCTCCGGGTCCCACGTAAGGAGAACACGAACCCCGTCCCGCCAACCTATCGGCAGCCTCGTTTTCCCAGATTACCTTTATGACCTTTAACCCATCTGAGTACCAAGTCATTATCAATGGCGATCGCTTCCAAGGCACTATGACACTGAAGTACTAGGCCCGAAGCGATCTTATAACTACTAAGGGCTTTAAGGGCAGCTTGACTATCGCTGTAAAGGACAATGCGTCGTCCCTTAATGCCCTTGCTAAATTTCTTCGGCACCATGCAGGATCGCCAAACTTCCGCTTGGAAAACCGTAGCGACCCTACCTAGTGCTAACTCTAAGTTGAGCTTGAGGTCTGGAGAGAAAACTCCCGCACCTGTCCCTGTTTTTTGTCTTTGATCCGTCTGTATAGACAGCAATCGAGGCAGTGATTCGACGCAGGAGTCGACATGAACGCGGTAGTGTTGCCGAAAGCAAACACGGGAGGCACACAGTCCTTCGCGGCACCAAGAAGAGGCGCTTTAGCGACGCCCTCATGGATGATGCGCACGTGACCGCGACCCCCACACTCCCCATCGGAAGACCCCGGGACCGCAACCTTATAGCCGCTCTAAAAGCAGTCTCCTCCACGAACAAATCCAGGGGAGGACACATAGGAAGGGCTTCCAATTGCCGCCGTCGGCCGTAGTGCGCATTGCCCCTGTAATGCTAAGATATGCTATAACGCTGCACATGCATCAGGTCATTCCTAGCTACCACTCGTCTCAACCTTGGCCACCAAGACGAGGGCACCATAAGTTAGCAATGGGCCTAATTATGGCAGTGTACAGCCACAAGGTAATTTTCGGGGAGAGTCCCAAAATCCTAACCAAAACGCGGCGACACTACCAAAAGGCCTTACACGCTATTCTCAGCTTTTTGTTTTGACATGTTTGCTCCAGCTCAAGTTTTCTGTCAAAAAGTGATACCAAATACTTGACTTCGTCCGAGAAACCGAGAGCAGTGCAAACAGTTGTGGTGGGCGGAGTTTTCCACCTTTCTTTTGTTAGTAAAGAGTACCATCTCTGATTTATCTGGGTTTACAGAGAGGCAACGTTCTCTACACCAATTTTCGAGAGACCTTAGAGCAGTCTGCATCAAATCGCAGAGCACGCTCTCAGATCTTCTATCAATGAGGATCGTAATATCGTCCGCATATGCAATTGTGTAGAAGCCAGATGTGTTCAGCGCACGAACGAGGTCATCTACCACAAGGTTCCACAAAAGTGGTGACAAGACGCCTCCTTGGGAACAGCCCCGATCTACGCGCCCCCTCACACTGGCACCTCCCACACTTACTTCTATTGCCCTTTGCTCTAACATACAGTGTAGCCATCGTACAAGGGCCGGCTCGACACCGTGTCTGGCTGCTGTTGACTGAAGCTTTATCAAAAGCTCCTTATATATCTAGGAATACACCCAGGGTAGACATTTTATTGTCCAACGATCTCTCTATCCGCCGTACCACAGAGTGGAGGGCAGACTCGGTGGACCTTCCCGGGATGTACGCGTGTTGGTTTGTGTGAAGTTGATACAAAGGTAAGGCCACCTCTCTTATATAACGGTCGCCACAGTCGTTCTAAAGTTTCAGAGAAAACTGGTCAAACTTATCGGCCGGTATGATTTAGCAAGGTATAGTCGGAATGCCCTGGCTTTGGTATGAAACACTCTTATTTTCCTCCATTCCTCAGGTACGTAACTCCAAGCAGTGCACCCCTGAACAGTGTCACAATGGGCTGAGCAGAGAATCCGCGCCCCATTGTAGTAGGGCGGGAAACACACCGTCCAGGCCAGGTGACTTGAATGGTTGAAAACTTTTAATTGCCCAGAGCATCCGGGGTTCTTTTACCACCCTTTCCGCCACCGCCCAATCCTCCTCAGTTGGAGGCGAGCCATGAGGGTCATCCCACGCAGGTATATCGTGAATCACACTGCCCGGAAAGTGAGTGGCTATAAGTATCTCGGCTGTTTCTAGGGAGGTCGACGAAAAAGTACCATCCTCCCGTTTTAACAGTCCAGTTGATGACTGGTGTCTTTGCTTAAGACTTCCTTTAAGCGAGCAGCCGTTAGTGGTCGATTCGACCAGAGTCACAGAAGTTTCTCCAAGCTCGCCTCTGACCACAAACGGATTCTCACTTCTTATATTGCCTACAAAGTAATTGGTAGACCATAACTGCAAAACGAAATTTATATATATAATTTTTTATATATTTATAATTTATTTATTTAAGGTACGGTTAGCGTAAATCATTTTTGGATAAGTAATATTTTTTATGATCGACTGGATTTGAAATGGACATAAGTAGCCTATAAGTTTTTATTTTTACAATATATAGAATTTATATACTATACATGTCTACTATATAGTATGCACACATTTATAATGCATAAAATTTATGAGTTAAATTTTGATTTGTTTCCATTAATTCTACATTGTTTTAGTATACAAGAACAGACAGAGACAAACGTTGTACTAACTTTACCGAACTAGAAAAAGAAACATTGATAGATGTTGCATATAAATTAATATAAGGCCATTAATAAATCTATTTTACACACTTTTTTATTCGTGTTTTTCATCTAAACCACCAAAGCTTTCTCGCGTGTTTTTCCACCATTATAAATAAAAGTAATGAGGTTATGTTAATGCAATATATACCCATCATTATCTTGAGGATAATAATTTATCGGTAGGGTCGAGTAACAGATAACTTTTTCGCCACATATCCGAAGGGTAACATTTATCAATGGGTGAAGAAAATAAGTATTATCGCTTATCTGTCAGTTAAAGTTATCGTATAGTTATCCTTGACTGAAGAAATCGGCCCTAAGTCAGTTAGCTTAATTTTGTGGTGTATATATTAGCTTGTAGTTGATATGCTGAAGATAATATGAACAAACAAAAAGGGAATTGAAAGAAATTATATAGTTACAACACCAGAGGACATCAGGGCTGCAAGTCTGGAATTGCAAAGGGTATAGATGCCGTCAGTGGGTAACTCCATACAACAGGGATCACATCTGCAATCAGACGGGAAAGGGGAATAGGGACAAGGAGTAGGGAAAAGGGAATAGGGAAAGGAATAAGGAAAAGGAGAAGAAGAAATAGGGAGAGAGAGAATAAGCAAAAGGAATAGGCAAAAGGAATAGGCAAAAGGAAATACGGAAAAGGGAACTAGGGAATAGGGAAAAGAGAATATGGAAAAGGGAATAGGGAATAGGTAAAGGAAACAAGGAATAGGGAAAAAGAAAAAGGTAATAGAGATAAGGGATTAGGGAAAAGAAAACAGGGAAAAGAACACGGGAAAAGAGATATGAAAAATCAAATTATTAAAAATGCAAGTTTGGAGAAGTTTTTTTTAAAAAAAAAAATGTTTAAAAATGTCGAAAAAGTTTAAAAGAAAAAAATGAAATATATACAACTGTAAAAAAAAAATGAAAGAAAAACTGTTTTTTTTTTTTTAGAATCGAGAAAATGGGAAAAGGAATAAAAAATTAAAACAATCGAAAAAAATAAAAAATAAACAAAAAATGATAAAAATGGAAAATGTTAAAAACCATTAAACTTAAACACAAGAAAATAAGAAGGGGTACAAAATTTGGGAAGGCAAATGAAGAAAAGGTAAAAAAATGGAAAAATTTAAAAAAAGGTTTTAAAAAGTGAAACAATAAAACAACAAGAAAACTCAAATGCAAAGAATGTGAAAAAAATTGAAAAAGAGACAAATATACAAAAGAGGTTGAAAATTTGGAAGGACACTTAAAAAAAATTAAAAATTTAAAAAAAGAAATAAAAAAAGGATGGGGAACAGAGAAACCATTATACGACCGAAAAATACAGTAGTGTGTACACCGTATAATACGGAATAAATACATAGGAAATTTTCCTGAGAGATATATAGATATTCCACAGCCAGCTATGGAAAATCCACGATCTGTATCATGACAACCCTGATGACGGGAGTAGAAACACTGCCGAAACGTCTTATATAACAGCCGATGGAAGTTATCATTTAACACCAACTCTTACTCTTGTAACCCATCGCCAAGAATTTCACAGCATGAGTTAAAAAATAGCAGTAGGAAATTAGAATCTCTTCAAAAATAATTTCTCTTTTCTTGTACTAATAAAACTATATGTAATAAAATGTTGACTCATAAAGATTTGCAATAGCACATAAAAGTCAATCCTTCTTAAATCACTTCAATATATTTTTTTTTCTATTTCGCATATACAATTTGTGTAACTATTTTTTCCAAGAAAACAGTATCACCGTTTGTTGAGAACATTTATGCGAAGTTGATAATGAAGCTGGTGGTTTTAACACTTTATATTTGAATTTATATGTAGGCATGAATTGCGAGTGAAACAATTGTTACAAACATGGATACACTGAAATATCCTGCATGGACAAAAATCAGATTTCACATAATAAATAATAGTAAAAATCAATCCGAAACAGAAAATAGTATAAATAGTATTCGTGTTAAATACAGTTTATTACAAATCAATAATTATGTACGAATAAAACCACATTTCAACTTTTTAGCATCAACTATTTTAGTCATATAGGCGGTTGATTCAACGTTGCGATATACACACTGTTAAAGGCGATTGATTAGTATCATCTCATATCTTAAACACAATGTTCTTATGCAAATAATAGTTTGTGTATCGAAATCGAATCGTTCAAATTAAAAACCTATGCTTTTTGAACTACTTGAAAATTCGACAAGATAACCAATTACGGTTGTCCACAATATTTTATTCAAACTTCCTTTGAATTTGAAAACCAAATTTACTTTTATACCCCATTATTTTTACATTATTCACGATTATTTACCTATCATTTAGATAGAAGTAACTGTTTTCCAGGGCTAACCGCAAACACAAAACAGTATTGCTGTGGGGTATCCGAACTAAAAACATATTATTATATCCTCTTCTATTTGTAGAAACTGTGCGTGTATGCATAATAAAACTTTCATTTTGCTAATAATATATTAATAGGCGTTTTAAACGACATAGGCAAATTTATGGGTACCGTTTAAATAAACAATTATTGAGCTACCACTCATATTTCCAGTGTGTTAAACAATAACGCTAGTGAATGAGACTTCCAATGCCCTAGCGTAATCACAAATAACAGTTCCGGATGTTTAGTCTAAAAATGTCTGTGTTTTGTATGACAAATATTGAATTTGATTTACTCTCATTTTGGTAGCATCGATACATGTAATACGTTGTGGTGTGATGTTTCTTTTCACGTTGGCTTCTATTGCGTATTTTATGATGTAAATCTATGTCGTAGTTCATAAGAATCACTATATCCGAAAAAGTTCTAACAAATTTTTTCCACAGTCTAAAACCATATACATCTAGAGGTTGTATCATCGCTGTCGTTTTTTTTTGGTATATTTAAAATGTCCAAAGTTTTGTCTTTCGGTACTAATTGCTGAAGTTCGGCAACACAATGCCCACTCCAAGAATCAATCAAAAGGACACTCTTTCGCCCGGTATTTGAGAGAAAATGATTTGATGTGAGCTTACCAGATATCTGAAGTGACTGAATAATTAATTAAACTCACATATGCGTAGATAAGTGCATATCAAATTCATCACAATAGACACGTACATATATTTATTTTATTATTATTATTATTACTATTATTAATTTTCTAAATTTATTATACATCACCGTTTTCTATGTAAAAGCGATCTTTTTTTGATGAATAATGAATAAACTTATTATTAAAAAAATGCAGGGTTATGGAGTACCCCGTCCCCCGTTATTAGCTTTTTATGAAGATATCTATCTTGAGACCATGTATTATGCTGGAAATTATGTTAAGGATAAAAACTTATTTGTGTTAAGTTCATTTGATTTATATCAATAGAAAAGTTTATTAATTTTGAAGTTTTATTATTATTTTTCTATTTTTACAATTATTAATTTTCTAAACTTGTTATACATCATCGTATTCTATGTAAAATCGGCCTTCTTTTGATGAATAAGAAAAAGAAAAAATGTAAAAAAAGGGGGTACGGGTAACGTCCCCCGTTATTAACTTTTTGCGAATACGGACGAACGCCACCCTTAGGCCATGCAATATGCTGCAAATTATGTTAAGAAGAAAATTTAATATTCTATAAAATTTAGAAATATTGCAAAAATTGAAAAATCGTCCAACTTTGGAGGGGCTGTACCCCAAAAAGTCGCGCGATACGCCGATAAAAAAAAATACGTGTCTCTTATTTAACGTACGCCTCTTCGATCTGTAAGTTTCATCGAAATCGGAGGGGGACACCCACCGGTGTTCCCTTTTAGTATTAGGTCCAAAATTTCCTAATTTCTCTGTAATAGTATAACCATCTATTTTTAATTAATCCCTATTAAAGTAGCTTTTTAGTAAATCATATAAAAATACAAGCACAAAAAGCTAAGCAAATATTTTATATTTTGTAAGTAAATAAAAAAAAATGTTATAAAATACCCCGGGCATGGAGAAACAGAGCATAAATTTCATTTACTTTGAACACGCTTTCCTAAAGTAAAGAAACGAATATAAAGAAGAATCTAAAAGAATTAGTACAACGCAATATAAAAAATTTGTATCCGCTTGTGTTATCAAAATGTGCCGTATTCACAGTTTTAAAATAGTTCTGATGTTAACTAACGTAAATTGTATTATAAAATTATTGCCTTGTATAAAAGATCTTGATAGCGTCGGTAGAAAGACGGCATCCTACAATTATAAATAACAACAGGGCAATCAAAACTTATTTTATGGACAAGATGCGGAAAATAAACTTAGTTAAATTCTGTTGGTGAAAGTTGTTGAAGTCGCCAGAAAGGACTTCTAAAAACATAAAATGAGTATAAAAGTCTGGAAGCTGATATGAGAGTTTTAAATATAACTTCCCATTTCTAATAATTTAAATATCAAAACGTTTTCTGCGGAAAATATTTAATTCAACTAATAGCGATAACATTAAAGACTTATCATGTGCCAAATATTTACACATTCATTTCATACACTAATGCATATACACGTAAACTATGACAGGTATGACGAACTTTCCATATCCAGTTTATAAATTGTTTATAACGAATGTCAAAACATGCTGTACAAGCTGCATATGCTATAGAAAGCGTGATAATTTGACGAATAATCGTGTCCATTATCGTATTTAAATTTTACGTATAATAGTGTAGAGTTATCATTTTATGTTCCCTGAAAGTGTGGAGTGATAATTGCAGTACATCTACAAACAACAAAAAGTTTGTATGTAGTTTTCGAATTGATTTAAACCATATACGACTTTATTTAGTGTTGTTAGTTTCCAGTGGCGGCTCGTGGATTATGAAAGTGGATGGGCACAAAATAAGAACTTGCCTATTTTTTGTACTAAAATTCATTCTTCTATTTTTCATGCTGGCAAGAGATCTTTATGGCTTTGTTGTAAAAATGCGTTCAGTCGATTTTCTGACATTGTGCTACTCAGAAAAGTTTTAATGCGTTTGAGGGTTGAAAGACATCGTTCCCATATAGCGAAGATAAACGGAGGCGTCCGATTCATACTAGGTACATCGTGCCCCGGAACATAGTTTTGAGCGTTCGTATATGCCCTAGTGTCTATGGTGCGGAGGGAAACTTTGATACCACCGTGATAAAGATACGGAAAAATGATAAGATAAAATAATGCACTGAATCACATGCTCTCGTGCCCTTTAGTACCAGCCGCCACTGTTAGTTTCACAAACTACTAAAAATTCGAACTCTGTAGATAAAGCCTTAGTTGTACACCTTCCATATAAAACTATATACCATTATATACTATAAAAGACCTAAAGAAATATTTCAAAATTAGGATAAAAGCCTGATCAATCTAAAACACAATAAATAGCTTTGTCCAAAGAAGGATCGGCAATAGTTGAAAACCATCATCATATATTTATATTTATACCTGAAAGTCCAAAAATGTCATGCCACTTAAATTGCAATTTTTTAAAGAATTGCCTATTACCATACTGTGCTAATTCACATGTACGCGTCCTTCGTAGAAATCCGTGCAAAATAGAGAGTGGTTACCATGTCGTCACCAAAACTGCCGCGAAGTTCTGACCGTAATTACGCGCCCGCTGCTGCTACCACTGTCTGTTACCTAGCAACAGCATCAGCTACCAAATTCTTCATTGCGCATGTGACGTCAGGTACCACTCTCTATTGCAACGGACTCAACCTTTCCTTTTATATTAAATAAAACAGTAGGTGGATGGTGCGCATAAGCATACGAAGTCATATGTTTGGTCTATACTATTGAAATTCTACAAAACAAAATCTAAAGCGTACAAATTTATGAACACCAAGTGTGTGATCACCGAACAGCAAGATAACTCTTCACTTATGCAAAGCATAAGCATACTTATTATATAACAATGCAGTATTTAACTACAAATTCAGTACATTAGAGTTCCATTTATAAAATATATAACAAATCGTCGTTGTCAAGTTAAAATCTAACAAACTAATAAAGTCCTCTATTTTTACACTTATATTAAATATTAGTCCATTAAATAATTGGCTAGACGCATGTGCAAAATTAAACCATTTCTGACAAAATACAATTAAAATGTATTCAATTTTCCAATCGATAATTAAATATTTTGAGAACACAGCAGTTTTGCTTTTTCAAAATGTCACATAGCGTTGATAAAATAAAATAAACACACATTCGAATTAGAAAAACACGCTTTATTTTTACCAGAAATATTGCTTTAATCGTATAACTAACTATTGTGTGTACTTATGTAAAAGGGAACAATCGTAAAATGTATGATATTCTATAGACAGTGCAAGTTTTATCTCCTGAAGCTGAACGAACTTTTCTTTTTTAATTCTCTTTACGAAAATAGGCCTTTATAAAGTGGCACAATGAAACTGAAATATTAACGGCTAATAACCTTGGCAGTAAAGGTATGGTTGTATTAAACATATTTCAACAAAAACAATTCGATCCAAATTAAAAATGATCCAAAAGTGCTTAACTGTGACGCTTATATTCCAAAACAGCCTTTCTTTACGAGCCTTCTTTAGTTCAAATATTTCAAGGTTAGATTTGAGAATCATAGTAATTTTTAAACGACTTATATTTACCCTTAAATAGATGGGTACACTCTGGTAAAAATTGAAATGTTCGTTTAAATATAATCAACTGTCTTAACTGAATTTGAAAAGCTGAGAAACGAAAGAACTACAAAAATACGCCGTGATGGAAACATAATCCACGTGCGAATATATTCACAAGTCAAAATTTTTCAGCCGCTCAGATTATGAATATCTGCTGTGAGTAAATGACTCACATGGTAGTTTTCGAGATGTAGGAAGCGCTGTTAACTCCCCATAGCATATTTTCTGACTACCAATCATATAATAGATATTTCAAGCTAAAATATTATGGTAATCGCGTACATTATCACAAAGCTGAAAGTATAGGAAGGTGTATGGCGTCTAAATCTGCCA
Organism: Protaetia brevitarsis; assembly: GCA_004143645.1. NCBI lineage: Eukaryota > Metazoa > Arthropoda > Insecta > Coleoptera > Scarabaeidae > Protaetia > Protaetia brevitarsis. The sequence continues at coordinate 1,027,926 of RXPK01000141.1, forward strand.
TATTAAACATATATCTCATTTTGAAGAAAAGTGACACATAGCAGCTTTTGACTTGACAACGACGAAATATTTCTTTAATGTAAACAATAGAAGGCCACACCCATGTAGGTACCTGTGACCGTGACGCCATTAATTCAAACTAAAATTTTCAGATATACAGCAATGCTCGAATGTATTGTATGTACTAGGCATCGTGAATTTTCTGCGAATTACAAAGCAAAATGATTAAAAATAAAACTTGCCTTGACATAGTATAAAACAGTAATAAGAACAGTAGAAAACTTTGTTGCACTTCTACTATTTTTATGGCGCGAAATTGATATCTTGGAATCATAGAAAAATTTAAGTTAGGAGAAGTACTGGTTGTACTCGTTAAGGTTTCAAAAGGATGGATAATTGGACAGCAGTCAAATACGAAATAGTATTTTTCTTTTTAAATGTCTTAGCTTTCGTAAAACATTCTTCACAAAACTTCATCAGGGACTAGCTAGAGAATATTATATTATTATTATTATTGTTATTATTATTATTATTATTATTATTATATCACAGGATACTAGAGAGTTTAGAGTAACACATGTGCACATACACGCTAAAATGACTTCAGTGCAAGTAACGTAATAAAATAAGTTGGAATGCACGTTGTCAGCAAGTTAGACGCAAGCACAGAACTGAATGAAAGTGCAGTGGTGGTAAAAAGATAAAAAGTGAATATATAGTGGAGTCCAAAATTAAAACATCGTAGAAGATTTGAACTAACTGGGTTTTTTTTTTTCACATTTTGTCTACGTTAAGTATACCTATGTGAGTAAATGTTACTGAGATTTGGAATGTCTGTTTTGAAATTAATTGATTTACACCTGCGTCTCACTTGCAGACAACGTGCATCTCCAACCTATTTTATTATGATACTTGCATTAATGTCATTTTAGCGCGAATGTACACATGTGTTACTCTAACTTCTCTGGTATTCTGTGATATGTTTCTTATGTTTTCTAAAGGCTTGTTTTTATTATTTTGATGTGAGTTACTGTTGTAATTGCGCATTAGACTAGGTCACTAATTGTACTTTGTTGTTTTCTAGCATGTCTCTGATGAAGTAAACAATGTTTTACAAAAGCTAAGACATTTAAAAAGAAAAATACTGTTTCCTATTTCACTGCTGCCCAATTATCCGTCCTTTTAAAACATTGACTAACTTAGTAAGTAATTAAAAAAATGTCTATAAAAGGTATTGCAAAATTATAAAAATGATTCCTTAAATACGTAATGTACCTGCGTGTACATCATGCCAAAAGGTGAAATAAATAGTATGTATGATATATAAATGTACAACATGTAAATCTAACCCAAGTAGCACGCACATTCTAAGAGCATTCCTACAAAGTGTATAAAATGTAAATGTATTATTATGCTCTGTTTTTCAGAACACAATGCCCGGGATTTCTAAATTTTGTTTTTTCTATAGTCCAATACTAATCTAATATTATTCAAATTTATTATTTTTATTTAGCTTGTCCGTTTACGATTTTTTTTTTTTTTTTTTTCAATAAAAATCAAATTAAATAAATTAGTGGTTTCAATACAACCAGCGACCTCTCTAAGTAAGTGCAAGAAAACTGTGGAAAGGTGACTTCCTACCTGCTAGGTGGCACGGGACGCTTCAAAGGGGACCAGATCGTCTGTCAGAATCGTACCCCAGACGCTTATTAACGAATAGGCAGTTCTCACCTAACAGGCGCACCCTCAAAGCCCTTTCTCGGTTTATTAAATTTTGATATACGTAACTATCGAAAATCGATGTAAACACTTACTGTACAAATAAAAAACAACGTTTCAAATCAAAACAAGCTTAAATCTTTATTTAATTACCGCAAATGCTATGTTTCCTTATCAAATGAGACTCTAATGATCACAAGTACGTAAAATGGAATCAGAAAATACCATATAAGACAATCTTAATACAACAACATGTCTTCAAACTCCCTGGCATTTTTAAAACTAAAGAGTTATGGAAACGTCTATAATAAATTAAATATCGAAATAAATAACGGCGCCATCTATCTGTAAACGCTAATACTATAAATTTTTATAGCAAACGATATCTATGATTATATTTATTTGTTAAGATAGCTATTTATTAGAGATCAACTCGGTGATATTTTATATCCAACCCTTACATATAAAAATTACTAAAATACTAAACTAAATGCGGTTTATAAACTAACCCCAAATATCGTATGGTGAAAATAAAATTACCAAAAATATAAGTTCTGATTAAATTTGAAAGGCACTGAATTCATTTCCGTTCTTTTTAGGTGACGTGATCGCTAAGGAGATACTAACTTTCAAGGACCCGACGCTGGCAAACTCTGGTGGCTGGAGAAGGTGTGTCAGTTGATGTGGCCTCCGGTCTCGGGTCAAAGGCATGGAAAAGGCTATCTGATCGGGAATTCTTGTAGGATTTTTAGGATATTTTCTTGGCAAATCAGGGTATTCGATCTGGATTAATAACAAGATTTTTATCGATACTTTTTAGGTAAAACTTCTTTGGAATTTTGATAATTTTTTTTAAAATTGTGCAAAAAACGTTTAGGAGATTAAGACAACCGTCGTGTCTGGTAGCCACCCAACAGAATGAGAATTCAAATCATTAATCAACGTCAAGAGCCTTCGCGTTTTCTCCCACAGGTCGACCAACCTGAATTTGAAAGATACATGCTAACGTCATAAAATACCGTTATTTTTCTATAGATTGATGGGAATATCGCCAACGTTGAACTCACAACATTCCCGGATTGAAAAATCTCTCCGAGCAAAATATAACAACATAAAAAGATACCAGGTCAGTTTGAATAACATATAAAATAAAGTTTACATTACATAAAAGCAATATTTAGCACCTACTGCTAATATTATTCATTTTAAATGAACTTCTTTAACAAATTTCATAATTCGGCTGTAGAGTAGGCAACTGAGTACACGCCTCACTTTTGAATTACTTGTTCCTTTAGTCTAGACTGTTGTGACATGCTTTAAATAAGATTCAACCTGAAACCATAGCAGTATGTTCCTATATCGTTCTATTTAAAACTTCTAATTATATTTACACATAATCTCCTTAGGGCAGTCGGGCAGTTAGGGCTCCGTCGGCAGTTGTATAAAGTGTTAGATTTTGTAGCGACTTTGGCCATAAACTATAGTCTCTATCATAAAAATAAAATATTAAAAATGTACAAATTGCGAAAAAACAAGGGTTAATTATCTGTCGATTAGTGTAGAAGGAGGTAAATAATTGAAACACGGTTAACATCTGGCGTTCTTGTTTATTTTTGTCTGTGGCACAAACACAATTTCTGTTTTACAAAAAAAAATCTCTTTACGGGCATGTAGTGACCGATATAATTCATTCTTGTTGGTCTGTGTCTGTGTTACAAGACAATTTTAATGATTTACCTCTTTTCACTGTGAATAATGGACAGAACACTCAGTGGTATTACACAATTAGTAAAAACATAAAGAAAAAAACTTCACAAATGTTTTCATTGCATGTATTAATTGAAACATAGTATTATATACGAACATTTTTACATAACACCACTCAACCTTATATCTTTCAAAACTGTTACTAATAGGACTGAACATTACTCATAAATTATGAATACAGCTGTCAGCACGTAGGATACACTAACGATTTAGACTGTGTGGAATATTCCACTGAGATAAATACTGGACAAATGATGTTAAGTTTCATCGATAGAACGAATGTGTCATTGCTACACTAAAATATTATTCACACTTTGATTAAGTAATAACAAGATTTCATTAGTAAAAAACTAGTTCCGCATTGTTATAAACAAATCATTGTATCGTTCAGTCCATGGATAATATTAGTTTATAGAGCTATATTTCATAAAGTTCAATCATAATTTGTTTAAGTATGAATATGAACAATACTACTCTTATTTTTGCGCAGAATTTTTCGTACAATTATTCAGATATGAACGCAATTAAACTATTACATGATAATCTTCTTCGTTAGTTCAATGGCTTGTAATGATCTGAAAGACGATACGATAACATACTTAATGGAAGCTGTATGGCAGGGATGCATTATTCGACTTACGAGCGGTCGTTGATGAGCGAGAGTTTGGGGTACGGCCGCTAGAAGACGTGCATCTAACTCGTGATCTCTTAGTAGGACTCGAGAATAATGTTGAGATACATACGTGAAGTGAATTTGTTCTTGGAGAATGCTGAAGATGCTTAGTAGGCCAAACACCACATTTCTATTCCGCTTTCTGCTTGTATGGTGATATCCTCCCTAATGAAGTCCCTGCCATCAGTTAATTGTTTAGGGCCTTTTGATGTTTTTTTTTTTGTAATCACGCAATGCTTGTTATTTTTAAGTGATAATACTTTACTGCATCCACTTAGTAAAAGGCTATAACGCTTACTCAACAGTGAATTGAGTGAATGAATGCAATCATTGCATCAATGAATTTAGTTCCATTATTTTAATTAGAAGTTACACTATAACAATAACTAAATTTATAGGGTTTGATCACACACATAATTCAACCACTTGCGATGACATATCAACGGGCAATATTCATTGTATTGAGCCTTCTTCATTCTTCTACTAGTGTTCATAGATACAATTGATAACACGGTCATTCAGTAAACCAAATAAAACTGTTACAACAAAACTGGGGTTCGTTAGAATAATAACATCCTTTAATTGAGCCCAATCGCACTTTCCATTTCATTTTCAATATTTTAGCTTCATTACTCAAAAATTCCTTCGTCATTTAATAAATCTTTCATTATTAATGAACTGGTTCTTTGGACCGATTTTACTTCTTTCATTACTTCAGGACCCATTTTTAGTTCGGTATTCCAATATTCGTTAATATGTTGTTTTAAATTAATTAAGTCCTGTTTTCTTACGTCATTTTGTAAATTTTGATTATTTCATCTTTTACTTGCTAAAGATCAAAATTTATAGTCGAAACGTCGCTGCAAAAATTAAGGAAAACAATATAAAAAAAACTGCTCTTTAGCTGCCGCACAGTAGGTTATTTAGCCGATCTAGCTGGCTAAAACTATTTTGAGTTGTTTCAGTGATTCAAAGTATATCAAGAGAGTAAAAAATGATGTTTTAGGCAAAATAGATGGAATATTTTCAAACTGTTTCTAACAGAAAGATAACAAGATGTTTGAAAAACAAAATATATGCTTTCCTACGTAGAAGGATCTTCTACTAGTATTGCCGAAATCGGGTTTTGGTACACCTACAATTAAACCTAGCTTCTTTCTGAATTCCTCGTGGATACGGAGTTTCCTTGATCGTTTCCTTTTCATCTTCTGTTTTTTGATTGGAATTTTATACGACAAATGCGTAACTGGCTTTCAAAAAACCTAATTCTAGCATGTAGTATCGACAAACTAAACTGGAATGTGTTCGTTTTTTTTCCTTAATTCTAAATAGTTGAAATCCTTGACAGTTGCTCCACAAATGTTAATTTCATGGTTGAAGTGTTTTGTGTGGCAGCAATACTAACCTATTTCTTCATTTGTGACGTCAGTATTTTCTTTTATGGGATTTGAAAGAAAATCGATAAGACGGCAACAAAAAGGTGAAGATATTAATCAATATAGTCGTAATGGTACAAACGAATTTTGGGAAATATGTGTACCGACTGAGCATCATCGGAAAATTTTTGTTTAAACGATTTCTTCCGCGACCCTTTACAACCTCATTTACTAATTACATGTAGTGTGCTTTTCTCTTCATCTTTTAATGTCGACACTTCTTCCAAATATAGCACCGTATATAACCGTATTTTCACATGGTCCATTAAGTTTTGCAGTTTTGAAGCTTTACCGCAGCTAAACTTTCTGTCACAACATAAGACACCTTGTTCGGGTACGCTTGCATAACGCTTGCATACGCTACAATATACTATGACACGGGTAAAAATGTTTGTTCATGGATCTAGTCATATCATATTTTCTTCTAGATAAATCAGCTTCAACCATCATCGATAATGCACACAAAGGCGATGCCTGCTTTTTATCGTCTTGCCACTGTTTTTCGTACGATTTCTTATAGAATGTCCCAGCAATTGTAGAAATAGACATTGCCCTCCAAAACATTTGCTGCGTCTCCTCTACCTTCTTTTATCTTACTTGTGTGGCATATGTTAGTTCTTTAGAGGTCGTCCAGGCATTAGTACCATATTTGGCCATTCAAATCACCCTTTCAGTCAATCTTGATTTTTTTTAAGAAATATTTCTCGTCTAAGTATTGCGTAGGCTTTCACGGTCGGAATCTCCTGTAAAAAGTTTTCCCGGACTGTTGACCCGTGGTCTAGTGGAATTACTTCCGTACGTTTCGTTCACAACTGCGGTGAACATCTTCAGTGGCGAGGTCAAAGTTTCCTTCGTGATGGCTCGTCGTTTAGTGATCAAACGTGATAGGTGATGTTATATATAGACTGGTCTTGGTTCGAGTGCGTTCTGTTTGTAGCACGAGAACGCAACACCGGGTACCAGATCTTGTTTAAAGTACGTGCTTCTTCTTTCCGGTTGAAGTTATTTCCATGTTTGTGTATTTCTATGGATTCTCGGAATAGCCTTGTGTGGTAGTGCGAGGTGATGGATAGTACTTTTGTGTCATCAAATTGAATGTTATGGTCGGCGTTTTGTAGAGCGTGTTCTGCGATGGCTGACTTCTCAGCCATGTCCACCGACAATACGCTCATGCTCCTTTAATCCTTGTGTTTGATGCTTCGTTTCTCGTCCTATGTAGACAGATCACACGAACATGGTATCCGAATCACCCCGTAGATGACAGATGGTTCGGTTTTACGGAGCGTAGAAGATGCTTTAATTTGCCTGTCGGTTGAAAGGGTCTCCGGGTGTTTCTTTAAAAGTTTACTAACACGGTCTGTTACATTTTTGAAGTAATTCCACTAGACCACGGCTCAACAGCCCGGGAACACTTTTTACAGTATTTCTTGTCTCTTTTTTGCCACAGCCCATTTTTTTTTTAATCGAATTTTACAATACGAAAATCTCGTTTTACTTCCCCTTTAGTTTTGATCCTTATAGTCACCTAATCCATATGTAATTTTAGATAAATTCCAATTTCTATCTAAAACCTTTTAATGTAATGTTACGGGTTTTGCTTCGCTTATCGAATTAGTTCTCCGCTAGTCTTTTCGACCAGCTTTTGTAACCTATTTTCTTCTATTCGTACTTCACTTCAGAGATGCTCCTACGTCTTGTATTTTTCACAACGTAAACATTATCGTTTAATTTTTTGGCTTTCAAATTGTGTTTTCTTTCCCCTATTAGAGTGGTATAGCTAGAATTTGTATCTTTTAATTCTCATTTACTTATAGATAGTTCTTATACTTATAACGGGTCTCAAGATTTTTCGTTTAATTTCTTCAAATTTTAAGTAATTCCTTCCATCCCATGCTTTTGACCGTTGAAGTTTTCTTTTAAGGCTAGGACTGTTGTTTAGACATGCCGCATTATCGATCCTAATGCAGGATAGATGTGTTCGATTGTCTGATTGATCGTCTATTCAGTTCATTTTATTCTGCTTTTTCGACTTAGAGGGCCACTCGATGTCTGTATTCTTGTTTTATTTATCTGTCTTCTGATTGGTTATGTGACGTATTCCTTCCTTCCGGCTTCCTGGCCATTCTGGGTTGTTATTTTAGACACGTTCTTATACGAGTTACACATCTTCCTATCTTTGGAAATTTGTGGATATTTTCCACCTCTGTGCGATTTTATTGGACGATTTGCTTGAATTAACCATTGGCAAGTATCTTCGATTGTGTTTGTGTGGAATTCGTGAATATCACGGTAGGGATCCGAGAATTCGGGATATAATTTGAATGAACCACGCGTCCCAACGCCATATCTGTTTCTTTCTTCTCTTCGTTGTACAAAGCGTTTGCGTTGGCACATAGGTTGGCAATTCGTGTCCTAATCTTAGGACAACGACTGGTCATTTTTTACCGTATTAATTCAAACTTCGACAAACAACATTGCTCCTTTTGAGCTTTATTTCTTTTATTTGTCAATCTGCAATAACCTTATTTGTTTATTTATATGTCAAATTTCCATTAAAAATTATAATTTGCTCTGTCAGTAAACTTATTCTTTATTTCTGTGTGTGTCACATTTGTAACTCGCTTTACCCCCTGACTTTATTTAACACCGTGATTCCTGCTTATCTTGGGGTCATAACAGGGTAAGTAATCCTAAGCAGGTGCGCGAAATTTTTTATCCAGTCTTGGGTTGTGTTTCTTCACACCCCCACATCCTCGCCGACGAGCGGCTGGCACCCTCATGATTGCCGACATATCAACCACTTATTCCGAAGGTTGTAAGCGGAAGTGCATCACCTTTCTGTTTTTATTTTGGACCCGTTCTGCCTCGCGATTTTTCACGGTATCGACCGTCACTTTCACGGTTGGCCGTTTTAGGTAACAGTAAACAAATGTTTCTCTTGCATAAGATCGAATAGCTGTGTCAATGAGTTATTTTAGTAACCCTTGACGGCCTAACAGCAAATAACAAGGAGTTAAATTATAAGACATTTTTGTTAAATTGGTGCATTTAATACAAGAAAATAAAAATTTAGTAGAAGTGCTTATCTTTACGCCTAAATTGTCAAAACAGCCGGGACGCACTCTGAAACATTTCAAAAAGCTATATATTTTCAGAAGCTCCTAAGATATGTAGCCAATCATGTTTGCTTAAATAGATATTTAAAAGAAATATTGAAGGGAAATTTCGAGCAGATTAAATTATAAATTGAATGTCTAGTACCAGTTTTCCATACAATCGTCCTAGCCACTATTAAACTTTTCAACAGTAATCATGGTTTACTTCCAAGGAACGTTTATATTAATTGCCTTACTAACGTGTTTATCCACAATAATCGAAATGTTGGGGCATTTACATTTAAATAGCTGCTAAGACGAATAGGTGGAGGGGGGGTTAATTGGATGCACAGATTACTTACTGCTGTGGATTGGCACCCGGGGTCATAAACTTCAGTGTTATTTTATTTATAGAGATTATACTTATCAATGTGTCGGCAAATTCTCTCAGAAATTAATGTTATTTTTGGATAGGATTTTGTTAATAGATTTGATTATGGAATTAAATTGTAATTGTTCAGTTGTGTAAATTTAAATTTCATTCAGTGTACATTTTGCGTGTACCTGTAGTGTATATATGTTCATTGTAATATTCTAGTTTTTATTTTCTTTTGCGATTCATGCGCTGCTTTGGCACGCCAATTGTAAATTGTTATATGTTATGGATGTTTGCGGCTCCTAAAAGGTAGTTTCTTGAAAGGATGCCGAGAATAAGTACATGGAAAATTTTTTATACATTGTCACATTTTGCAATACTCTGTATGTAAGATTTGTTCGTTTAATTGATATTAAATGTCCATCTAGGAACTCTTTAAATAATTGCTGTTGTATTTAATTGTGTACACATGTCAGATGTAGATCAGTTATTGTAATTTGTTTAGAAAGAATTGTTTTTTAGGTTAAAGGTTTAATTTTCCGTTTCTTAGTTTTCCATTTATTTTGAGTAATTAATTACTTCGGAGTAGGTGAAAATAGCTTGTGCTCGTGATTAATTCTTTATAATTAATACATTTGTTTGTCACGTTTAATTACATTTTGTGTGGTTTGAATTTTTGAAGACCACGTGGGATTTTTGTGAGATAAGATTTTTCTCTAGAAAAATCTGTATTTAGTTGTTGAAGGGACTTGCGGGTCCTTGTTAATTGTAAGATTCTGCAGTTTTTTATTTCGTCCAGGACCTTAAGTCCACGGTTAAATTCTGCAAATTGTAACTAATGTTTTTTTTTTCTTTTTTTTTTTATAAAATAAAATTTCAATGATTGTTAATGTCATTCAAATTTCTGTTTCTTTTATTTTTGTTCAAACCTTCAATTTTAATAATTAAGTAGTCATATTTACTACACCCCACATTTTACTTTTCAATGATTATTTACTTGCGCACCCATGTAACCTTGAAGGTTACTTAAGTCTTTTGCGCCTTTATTTTTATACTCTGAGCTAGCTAAATTTTTTTTTTGTCATTTTCAATATCACT
>RXPK01000142.1:0-40774 GCA_004143645.1 Protaetia brevitarsis
TTCAATATTAATTATTAGCTGTGAAGAATGATACTGTGATATATCAAAAAGTCGCAACAAAAGAATAATAGAATAAAATGCTAACAGTTCGAATAGCAGTTTTATTTAATCTCTATCATAAACCCTATTGTAAAACATTCAAAGTTATTTAGTTGTTCATTTGGAAACATTCACACGAGTTCTTAGAGTTAGTATGCTTAATTATTTTAATTATTGATTTCTCATCAAAAGGACACTATATCATCTACGTATTTAATATACATTGGTGTATATGATAATAATATTTCTGAAGTTGCTGTCATTGGATGCAGTCCACTGATCCATACAAATGTGTTGGTGCGGCTGCCTTTTCATAAGTTTGCCATATATGGTAGGTTCACATAATATGCCAATGCTCAATATCGTAATGATCTTTGACAAATATCCATAATTAACAACATATACGCATAACCTCCATCATCAAGTATCCGCGTATAATTATAAAAATCGCATCCTAGCCATATCACGTAAGTACCCTCTAGTTTGGATTATCCATTCTCAATTATTGAAATATGTATGTATACATTTAATACTTCACCACGTCTGTTCGAACAGCATGTCGCATGTTCTCTCAAACAGATACATCACCTCTCTAACGAATTACCCACTAAACGTTAGATTAATTTCTATGAAACGAATTATCTTGTGTACCCGGCGAGTGTTCAACCGGCATTATATGGCGTAGGGTAATGGATGATAATTAATCTAAGATGACTATGCCAGTTCGGGAACAAAACACGCACTGCAGTCGAACAAATAAAAGTAAATCGGTCTTATTGTTCGCCATTAGTGATTTACTAAACCGAAGGGTGTTAGGAAAATATGCTTATTATTCTATCCGAAATGATTAATGGTTTCTTAACAATTTAATTACATCTGAATACATCTCCTATGATTTCCTATCTGCCAGACCTTTACGCCTTAGGAATTATTAACATCGAATCTTCAGTGACAGCTTGGATTCAGAATTACATTATATTGTACGTTCATTAATCATATTAACAAAATTGGTACGTTATGTCATAATATGTTGCATTTTACATTCCATTCACGATCAACAAGGAATAAAGAGTGTGTTGATATATATTCTAAAGCAGGAGCGGCCACTCTAAAGAGCCATGCGGCATAGCCTTAGCATTGCAAATCACAAATTAATCATTAAGGAGCTTCTATTTTCTGTAAAAAATACGATAAATATACGTACACACACAACCACATTAAATACAGAACAACGTTGCGATTTTCATGATTTGATGCGACAAAAGCGTTTTGTAGTTATTTATGCAGACAAGCGCGAACTTGCGGCCACGTCTAGATTGGCCCCGACTTTCAGACGTTCGTAGGTATCCGCGCGCAGCTAGCGGAAACAAAAGGTTCGTCACACCATATGCAAAAAATTACATTGAAGTAGGGCAGCGTTTCGGTGGCCTGCTGCCGGCATGACATCTAGGATGACAGGGCAAATGGATAACTATAGTATATCAAATCAAATGAACTACTAGTCATACTTTTCTTAGGGTAAAATTATGAAAATGATTAATAAATATAAGAATAGTTATTCCTGAAAAATACATCACAATAGTATTTTAAGTCAAAAAAAACAAGCAACTTGTGTCTTCCTTTCTTTGTAAGAATACGTGGGGTTGTGCATAAATATCCATTATATTTTACTCAACGATCTTCGCTTAAATAACTCATGTGCTCTTTGTTATATTTTGGTGGATATAAAACACAAATAATTATAATTTTGCGTTAGGTCGGAATTAAAAAGTGACTCATGTATGTACAGTAGTTTAAGACTAACTATATGCAGGAGTTCGAAGGAAATACGTTAGTATTTATATTTAAGTAGATAGGTATTCTCAATAAGAACTTAATGTATTTTTCATCTTAAAATCTTCTAAATCTATCTACATTTTTGTGTGGGTATTATTTTAGTTAGCAATAAACGAGTTAATAAATTACTGCCAGCTGAACTAAACTGATCCAAAACTTTGTAAAATTAATACAAACAACGGGGGAGGGGGAAGGGAGCGTAGTAGTTAGCCGGAGATTTGCCCCACCACTCAATATTGTCACGGCCCACCCCTGTCCTAAAGTATTTCCAAACGCAAATAATGTTTTTACTTACACGGAGAAATGTGTTGTGTTTTTAAGAATATGTATTTATTTTAATTAAAGCATAATGTACAGATAACAAAACCAGTTTACCAGTAATTAACCTATCTTTATTGTAAACAGGATGGATAGAAAATATCGTTAACATTATTTATTAAATATTATTAGATTGTGTTGTTACAAATATCTAATAATAAACTATTATTGAAAATGGTATTATGTATGCTTACAATATAGGCCATATTCCGAAATCTGCTGACAGTGCTGACATTACTAAGTTAGCGTCCCGTAATCAATTTACATGTAGAATTATTAGGGAGCAAACGTTTGTCGTCGCTGACAATAGCAATAATAACTGTTTCTTTTAGGAGTTGTCGTTATTAAAATATAGGTAGGCGTTATTTATTAAATTTATTATTTAGGATTATAAAACAATTAACTTCGTATATAATTACATGTTTTGTTAATCTTATTTACCGCTCCATTAATGCTAAAAGTACGAATAGTAAAGTAATAATACGTAGGATATAATCTTGTTAACTTTAAAATTTCGTTGCTGCTATAGTAATGAACCACAGAATGTATGATTTAATATATTTTATTGTTAAACATTTTTAAGAAAAAATGTGTTGATTTTAAATATACAATTTAAACTTTCTTTAGTGCCGACTACAATGCAAGCTTTATAGTGTATTTTGTAAGAAAAACAATGGTTCTCTTTATTTTAACAATAGATTTTTTTCTCGTGTAATTTTGACGATTGTTTCTCTATTACCTATTTTTTTTGTTTTTCACTTAATATCTATTTCACTCCAACTGCAACTCAGAGAGTGTCAGCAGTTTGAAGGTTCAAAGTCATTCAACAAACATTGAGGGTGTATCACGTCATTTTTCTAAATGCATTGCGCTTTTGCCCCGTTGCTCCAATGGTCTGCTGCATTCATCTTTGTTTATCGCGGGACATTTTTCCACATGATCTAAAACTTACCAAAATAATTCCAGAGTTTAGAAAACTATTTCCCGCAAGATAGAATAATGTAAACTTACTGCAATTGCGTAGTTTTCTTTTTCTAAAAATTTTGAACATGTAAGACGCTTAATGATATTTTAGTGAGAGTAAACTGTTATCATCTACACAATTTTAATTTATATCTCGTAAATCCACAGGTAACTCTATTCATAGTTCTTTGAACACAGTATGTGAGTGATAGGTAGGAGAAGCAAAGCTGCTGTCCTATCTTTGGATCCTTTCTCTCGATTAATCATAAAAGCGTTAAAATGTAAGAGGTCTAGCCTTTGATCTGTTCTTTCTTTAGTTGACAAAAGAGCAGTAAAATAAGCATTGTAGCGGTAACTAGGAGCATTACAGCTAATTAATCGCTGTTGCTCAAAATATTCCTTAAGCCACATATGTGTTGTGGGTGTCAGTTTCAACGCAGTTGCTGGAGAATGTAGAGCACCTACCTTAAGAATTTACTGGTGATGACTTTGAGAAACAGAAATTATCAACAAATATTTGTCAATTTTTGGGCAGAATATACTAAGTTGCCTCGTAACTTTTCAGCCAATCAAGAGAAAGACGCGAACGCGTCATCATGTATGCTTGTTAATAAGTAAAGTGGTGCATATATGTAAAAACAAATGGCGATTTGTACTCCCAGACTAATATTTTATTTTTTTGCAAAATGTTAATTTAGAAAATTTTTCAATTATGTTTTGTCAAAAGAACGTGTTGCTATATAATTTCAAGTTCTTAACAGAAATTCAATACCAAATATTTATATATAGTCAAAGAAATGTTACACTAGCGTACTATAGATGGCACCGCAGTATTCTCTTATGAAATATTTACCACTACACACGTACAACAATAGAAAATGCTGGTGATGTAATTATAATGCGCATGGAACAATTCTTTGACTCGAAGAATGATCGCGAGCGCGTCATACAGCCCATCATGTATCCACCCTCCCTTTCCCCGGGCCTCCCCTGCAACTTACGAGGCAACCTAGTATCTACGGACCTTGAGCATACGCTTCACTAGTTATTCTACTCTGGCGCAGTATTGTATAGAAGCTTTGCATTTCCTAACTCTATTCATATGTCACCCCTTACCTTAGGTTCCTCTTTAATATTTATTATTTTAGATCCTATAAATGATTTATTGATTTGAACTAAATTAATGATTTTAGGTAACCCCAGAAAACAAAAAAATTTAGAGGGTTCAAATTAAGCGATTTTGGTAGTCACGGAGTTAATTACCTCGTCTTAGTCCTGATTATTTAAAAAAAAATATGAAGGTATCATCATGTATAAGCCACGAATTTAATATACCGTAAAGAAGCACTAGAAACTATTTTATATGTAGTCCAAATATTTACAGAAGACGACCTTAGTATCAAGACAGCGGGAGAATTTTCTTCCGCCCTAACCAAACAGGAGCATCATGAAAATTAAATCCACATTATATTATCCTTGAAAATATCTTATAAAGAATTGATTTTCTACAAATTTTCTTGACATTATTCTGCAAAAAAACATTTTGAGAAGCCTAGTCAAGAACTGTAAGAGTAATGTATTAGGGATACAATTGCTGCTCACGTAAAAACTTCCAAACCAAACTATTGTTATTTACTTCAGCAAATATCCTTTTAACTCAAATGCTGGAATTTACTCCAGCTTTCTCTAAAACATTTTCGTTTGCCGTAGGAGTAGAGGCAGTTGAATTAACTGAATGTGAGTAAAATAACAATGACGAAACTAGTTTAATAAAGGTCGTGGTGTGAGCACGTTAAGCGCGTTAGTTTTTCCAGGCTATTTCCAATTCATGCTATTACTGTTGATAGCCGAATAGAGTGTAAGATCTTTTCTCACATTCAGTATTTTGGCAGGACAATGGTTATTATCATATTTTTATTTTTTTAATAATTGAATTCAGAAGCATTGGTGACACATATTTATTTAATCTGTTCAATATTTTTTCTAAATAAGTAGAATTATAGCGACATCCAGCGATAGCTACAGAGCGAAAGTTTTTTATGAAACAGACCAACTCTTCTTCCCAATCTTTATTTATTGGAGAACTATGAGAAGCAACCCTTCGTATTCGTTTCACAAATTTTCCTCTACTTCTTTCCTAGTTGCTTTCTACCCTCTAAAATTGTTCTGGGCATTTTAAAAATAAAATAAAAGTCAGTAAATGCATTCAACAAGATGTCTTCTCTATAGCTTCTACATTTCGGACTAGCGCGGATACTGAATATTGAAAGATTTTCACTTTATTTCTTTGCGATCGCATTGAATGAAGTTGATCCACCAGGCTTACTTTCTATAATAAGTATTTATTAATCTAGAGCTGTATATCCTAGACATAAACATTAAAATAAATAAATAAATCAATAAAAATCAAATAGCAATCAAAACTTATTTCTTATAGATTCTATATCAACATAATATGATTTTCTGGTATGCCCTAAATTTTAAGCGGGTAATTGATAGGATTTAGTTAGTCAGTGCATAGGCGGTACAAAAACATAATGTTCATTGTATTTTAAATACTAACGCCAAGAGAAGCTTATTATATGCATTTAAGTAATAAGTCCTTCATACTTTCACATTATTTCTTATTTTATAGAGTGAATTTATTTTTATCAGAAATTAAATCCAAATATAGCTTTCACTTTTCGGTATTACTTTATTAGTATTGACTACAACATTTCAGCAATTCACTTCCACGCGTCACTTACTCAGAAAAAGTTCCAAATAACTGCAATACAAAACATAATTATCTCTTAACTTTTGGAAATAATTACCATAACATGTTCTTTGAAGTTTAAAACGGTTAGCATTCATTTTAACTCAAAATTATTTGACATATACTACAGGAACGCCGAACAAAACCAAATTGTTTGTTAAGGTAATTTCTGTGAAATATAAACGATTTATATGAGTAAATAAAGCACGAATTTCCTGCATAAAGACTAATATTAGAAGAAAGCCGATACAGATTCAAACCTGGGACGGCGGCAACAAGCGTTTCGCACGGCGAAAAATAGTAAGCTTCCACTGAAATAAGTAACTATGGAAGGTAAACTTTAAATTGTAGAGCGAGAAGCTTATGTGGTTCTAAAATAAAGGTGCATTCGGTAATTTAGCAAGCCGGCGAGAGTTTGAAGTAGTTAGCGTCAGTACGAAGCCGTAATAAAAAGTTGCACAACATTAACTTCATTCAAACATTACGGTTCGCTTTTAGGGAGAAAATTACGGAAATAAATTGATTACTGAGTGTGTTTAAATCATCTTACTATATATCAATAGCCAAACGGGTGATCTACACACTTCCACGTTGTTCTAAAAGTTATTTAGGAATGGTCAGACATACAAATACAAATGGAAGAGGAAAAATAAACAATGGAAATTCGCTATGGAAAATTAATAGCGCATGCTGTGCTCATACGTTATCTATGTGCATTACTGAAGAAATTCTTCTTCATTCTGAACCACATTTTCTTAAATAAAGAATGCTTGACAAACTATGTAACATTTCTGTCAATAATCCACAATTTCTTAAATGTAATCGAGTTGCTGCAGTAATCCTCGTACAGTAATTTCACTTCAAAAACTGTTTTGTACAAACAATTAAATTCTGTAATTTGGGACATAATCCAGAAAGGTGAAATATATACTGTAGTAGAATTACAATATTCTGTAATTTGTTTACCTCTCCTATACAGACATCATCACATATTCAGTGACATAAGAATCGTTGCACCTAGAAGAATTAACTTGTTCAACTTTATTTTTTTGACAATGTGATAGTTTTGCATCAAAAATGAAACGATAACAATTGCAAGAAATTTTATGTACTTAATATGAACAAAAATTAATAATGTGTTTGGCGACCCTCCGTAGCTCAGTATACTCCTGTAGTCTGTGGAGGATGGTGCAAAATCTCCTCTCCATAGTACCCACACATGATCAATGGTGTTTAAATCCGGTGGACGGGGTGGCCACGGCAAAACATTAACGCCTGCTTCTTGGAGAAAGTCCAAGTATAAATAAACTACAATGTTTTAAAAATGATTACACACATGTTGAAAACTACTGACGCTAGTTCACAATTGCAATCCAAGATATGATTTTGCGATAAATCATACTGCTTGATTGGAATCGGCGATTGTCTGGTGTGTTACAATGTGTCGATTGATGTTTTGTTGACGTCTATCAAGTAAGTGACTTAATTGTCTTCTTATCGAAAGCGAATAAATTTTGAATATCAGATCATTGGATTAGAAAGACTTCTTGCCTTTGAGTTTTTCCTACAAGTTTATAAATAAAAGTTATTTCTTTAAGTCCCCTTAGTAAGTCATTTCAATTAACTGCATAAGTTAACAATCACCCTCTGTATGTATATAACTGGCACTGAAGAATTTAGGTTAGAAAAATTAAATTTAATGTCATCAGCCATCAGTACCACTTGCGATTTGGTTACTTATTAAGAGTATCGTTTATTAAGGAAAAAATTAGTAAAACTCTACATAAGAAGTCTCAGTAAATAACAAACGATTTCCATAGCGTTGTTCTTTATTAAATAGAAGTTACATTACACAACGAAGGAAGCTAGCTTATAGCCTCTTGATATATTAGATCCACGTTTATTCCTTTTTTCGATGGTAATTTACTGAAATAATTGAGTCGATTGCGTTAACAATTAAAACAGCTAGTTTTATCAGGGTAGATATTTCAGTTAATGATATCAAGTTTATAAACGACAATAACATTAGTATGCTTTAAAGAATTCAAATCGAACTGTATAATTTGAATTTTTGAAAACTTTAAGTTAGTAAATAGAAATTTATAGGACAATTGTTATTTCTGGAAAGGCATAAAATGTTAATACAGAGTGAATAATAGCAAATAATTATAAAATACTAAAACTCAAATAATATCAAAAAAATATAGTGAGCAAGGAATATATGATAGATAAACTGACGCTATACTTGTTATAGACAAATAAAAAACTCAGGAAAAGAAGTGAAAGTTTTATTTTGTTTGATAGTTTATACTTTATGATCAATGCAATTTCAAAGCTACATATCAATAAAGCTATGGTCTTTTATTAAACTACATATTTTCCCATGATGCTTATCCACTCCAGTGTGTAATAAACCCAATTGTTTTTATGATCCAAATACTGGGAATGCATTTGCAGATAGAACTTTTCCGTGTATTTGGTAATACGTGTAATGTACATAAGTGGGTGTAGTAGTACAGTGACTATTAAACTTTATAGCTTATTCTATTAACCGACCTGCAGTTGAACTACTTCTAGCCGAGTAATACATTAGCAGGAAGATTAGGTAGTACACGATAATGCATTAAATCCCCATGTTTATTTTTTTGAAGTCATATGTTGAGTAATGGAAAGCTTCCAATAAAAGAATAAAATTTAGTAAGCTTTATTCATTAGCACTGATTCAGTTCAAACCTTTGTCATGTATTGATATTTTCAACATTCAAGTTTCTTTTTCTCTCCGCAACTATTTTAACTACAATATATTGTATTTTTTGTAGGTAAACAAAACAACAAAATAATAATGTATTATAAGTAGAGATGGTGATTTTTGATGGCACGCAGTAGCGCACTCAGAGAAAAATAATTCTTTAAATCAAAGAAATGTTTCTTTAATTCGAAGAATCCTTTTTATAATAATAGTAAAAAACAACACACTCCCCAGGCAAACGTATGAATCGTTTTATGTCCGATCATGTACAGTCTGCACCACTGCGTGCCAACAAAAATCACCATCTTTAATTATAAGCTATTGGAAACACAACTTTCTAACTTCTTCTATGACGGAAGAAATATGGCAGATAGTTACGATAGCAATCTCAAAAATTACTTGGTATAGGTAAGCATACCTCTGTATTAAAAAAAAGTATGCAATTTGCAAGTTTTTTAAGTGAACATTTTAGCAGAAAAGATAGATAAGTAATTATGTTGTTATTTTCCGTTTGAAACCATCGACACCTTTTGTTTCCTATATACTTATTTATATTAAATAAAATATTAAATTATTTATATATCTATGGAAATATTTAAATAACACTGTATTATATAATAGACCAAATACCAGGTCTGAACCAAGTTTTCCGTTGAATTTCATGCAAAATGTTAAAAAAAAATTACCCAGAGACGTTTATTATATTTCACATCTTTTTGATTTAAATTTATCGGTAAATATCGACAAACGAAAAAAGAAACTGATGAATTTGTTCTTTCCCAATTCCTATTTTTTTTTGAAGATCTCAATGCCTTACATGTTTCGTTAATCAATCATGATCTTCTGATGTCCGTGGAAAAGATATCAAATATAAAATTACATTAGATTATATAATTAAATAAATTTAGTTGCATTAAACGTAATAATTGAAAATTTACGATGTAAATTCCAATAATCTGTCCAACAGATCTAAACATGACGTGTTTAGTACTTTTCAGGGAAATTTTCAATTATGACGTTTAATGTAAGTAAATTCAATTGTTTTACATAATTAATTCAATCAATCAAAATATTCTTCATTGAAGATGGTAATTAATGCCTTTCGAATTGAAAAAAATCGAACCGACTTTTATTGCGATTGCCTTTCGACAAGGGGGACAAACTGTCTCAGAGAGTCCGTTAATTTCATCGAAGTGAGGAGAATAAGATATAGAATATATAATATAAGATGTTTAATACATGAGAATGCCCATGTGACCGAATGGACTGTCGAATGTTTAATGAAACATAAAATTAAAATAAATAATTATTGCAAAATTCTGGAATCACCTTATATTTAATATAAAGTAAAGGAAGGTGTCTCTAGGTTATGAGAAAAATACATTTAAAAATTTTCAATACTTATTACCATGTAAAATTTACAATGTAAAAAAATTAATTACTGTACAATAAATAATGAACCATTTATACACATAACATTTTGACGAAATCGAATTCCAGCAATTTCGCATATCTTGCTGTTGACATAGCAATGCAATTGGAATGCCAATGCATATAAAAGCATTATTAGACTAAGTTTAAATAAAATAAGTACACTGTAAAAAAAATAAAAATATTCATTTGAATTGAACTTAGATCCAACTTTGATCTGTAAATATCTGTTACAAAAATATACTATTCAAATTCTAATATTCGATTTCGATGTGTAGGTATATCACTGCTGATCATCTTTACTTCCTGAAAGGAACATTCTGAAGGAAAATGCCTTGCATGCCCTACATCACCTGGACATCGTCTGGCTGTCTGCTGCTATATTTTGTATCCTTTTCCTGTTATATTAAATTATTTTTAAAATGTATACAAGGAAAACTAGTAACTTTACACTTAAATAATATCAAATGCTCATTCCACGACAGTATATATATTCTAACTCTTAAATTTATCTTTTGCAAGCCATATGTTCAATAATCTGGTGAAAAACAATGTGGTATATTTTTGTTTATGGCTTGTATAAGATGAATTGTGTATATAATTGATTTTGTCAATACAGGACACACTTTTTCAATAGATGATTTAGATGTAATCAAGTCTCCAAATTGTAAAAATCTTAATACGTGGGAAACTATTTATATGAGAAAACATAATAATAGCTTACTAAATACAGATTTAACACCCCTTAATTATAAACATTTATAATTTATTGGAAATAATACTCCTGGAACTCGATTTTAGCTTTTCTCACCGAGGACACACTTATTATACATACATATTTAGTATTCTGACAGACAATATACTTGGACACCTAAAGATGTTAGCTAGCTAAGAAAGTACATAGAGTAAAGATTTAAGAACTGTTGTGAGGTCAAAATTAATTTATATTTCGTGTGTTCGTTAAATCTCACAGTGCTCAACATTAGCTACCTTTAATTTAATTTGACGAAAGTAATGTTGGCTATATTTGAATCGAAGATAAATTGTTGTAATATATCTTCAGTTACCAATAATGTTGCACAAAAAGTATTATATGAAAGTTTTGATAAAAAAAAAGAAAACAATTTTCTTGAGTAGCAAATAAACAGTTAAATCAGTTTACTTTTTGCATCATAATCAGTTTTTTTAAATACGCATTGTTCATCTGTTGTATTCTTTTAAATGAAGTTGCGCCAGATATTTGAATAAGCAGACAAACTCAACTCCGTTAATAAACAGCTGTAATGAATTATTTTCAAAAATATAACCTTTCTGTTGAGTACTAAATATTATTTTATTTAAACTCGTAATTTTGATATTAACGGCTGGAGTTGAACTCAAATACAGATAAAATGCTCCGAATGCTAAGTATATTATTATATATTTCATTCTATACCCCAAGGCAATGCATATGTAAAAGTTCACGGTCATATCCTGCAAGTTTAAACATACTACCGAGTTCCGTACATTCAACAACGAAATAAAAGGTAAGCACAGAAACTAATTTGCTTTACTGGGGAAATTTACGTTGTTTTAAAACAGTGCAAGCGATAATTTAGAGAACGGGAATGAACTTCTGAGCAGCCGGCGAGAGCAGATTCCATTAACTAGAAAAAAAGTTAACAATGCTACGGTTAACTTTTAGATGTCACAATTTATTCTCACTGAAAAATACACGAAAAACCACTATAATCGTTTTACAATGGTCGTAAGTGGTATGTCGTAATGCGGATTAAAGATTTATGGTAGATCCCTGTCCCCGGGTGCTGGCAAGAATGCACGATCAGTCAGCGTCTATCAACACGTCGGGGGCATACAGCATTACGTAACCTCACTGACGAACCCAATCTATCACCTGCCACTCAGATCGTTATAATAACCGCCGTCAGAAATGTACAGATGCTGTACACGAGTACATATTCATGTCATGTGTTTCGGTAAACATCAATTCCCATGCTTACGTATTCGTAGTGTAATGCGTAGGTCCGTAGTGTGTATGTATACTTTACCAGAGGCATTTAACATTCAGCTAACCAGAAGCTAATAGTGAAAACCTTTCTCGATAATGACGTATTACTAGTTTTCCACAACATATTGCTCACGTTTAAATGCTTAACATGTCCATTATTTACATGTGGATATCGACGGTGTTACATAATGAGCGCCGTTGTCAGAATGGATGGGTGTGCAAACCAAAAATTTGGATTTTGATAGAACTGTAGAAACTGAAAAATTCTTTTGATGTAGAAGAGGATAATTCTTTTTATTTGCATGATTTTGATTTTATATGATTAGTTTCGTTTTTTTTTTTTAATTTGAGAAATAATAGATAGATTTGAGAATAATAGATATATTTTTTCAAGCAACATAACTAAAAGTTTAAAACATATTGCATAATTCCAAGAACGATGCAAATTCTCGTCCATTTATCTCACACCTCCCATATTTGTATATTTTTTTTCTTTTCTTCTTCGTACGTTAAAGCTATGCATTTCATTTATGAAAAGCTAAACAATTACAATTTATCCTAAACTCCGTACTCCACCAACTACACGAAGCTACCGATTCTAAATACGATATTGAGTCCATTACAGTTGAAATGTTCCATTCAAACTAAATAATTGCCATATAATTATAAATAAGAACAACATAATAAATCGGTCAGCTATCCGTTGCTATTATGTTTACGCTTATGAAGCAACTTCAGTTATCTCCTAGCATTCGCTGGAAAGTAAGGGAAACCATGGAACACCTTACTCTAGCACTGGTATCTGAGAACGATCCCCATTATTAAAGTTATTATTCTTCTGGGTTAGGAATAAGAGGCAGCTTCATTGTCATTTCAGTTCCGATAGCTGTGTCGTCTCAATTCTCCGCACATCATGAAGTTGTCTCTTCCAGAAGCGAAAGGATGAACAAACATGATGGGTTGAAGCAAAAAAAAAAGCAGTCGGTACCTATTCTATTTTTTAAAAGTAACTTAATCCTAATTATTCTAACCAATAGTAATTAAATTAAAGATGGATTTATATTTTAATTATTTTATTTTATGCTACGCCTAATGCTAGACAAATTCAGGTCGCTAACAAGTATGAAATATTCATTCATCAATATGAATACCCCTAACCGATCTAATTTTTTGGTACCATTACTAGAAAATTCCCACTATTCGATCGATTCGTTATCTTTAAAAGCTGCTTCGCATCGCGGCCAATTTAACCCCTTAACTAATGCTCTGGCGTCCTGCCACTCACCAGTGAGTGGACATTCCAATAAAGCATGCCCAGCAGTATCTACACCACCACATTCACAATGCCAAAAAACTTTTTTTTTTGCCATATGTATTGATGTGGTATATTTTGCTTTGTAATAATATTAAACAGGTACACAGGATTCATATTTGGTTGCAGCAGGGGTTTCATTTAGGGGTCCAATGCGTGTACTATTGCGGGGAAGGAAAATTTTTTGGAATATATAAAATCACATAACCGAAGTGCATGATTTTTTTCGGCAATCTTTAGGAAATAGGGGAAATAAGTGCCCCATTTGACATGAATGAATGTCAGGATTAATTTTGACGATTTGATATATATTATTATCTAGTATGTGAATTCACCCAACGGAGATTTTTGCTAACTGTTTTTATTTTGGAGATTATGGTAATTTTTCAATTGAGAGGTCATCCACAAAAATATGCGAATAAAAAAATTATAAATCTAAGCAGAAATTTTGTAATTAATAGTAATAATGTAATAATATATATTAATTTCTTCTTTTTATCTTGGTTTTTAGATCAGAAAAAATATAGAAATGTACAACGTTTCACTTTAATTTCAAAAGCTTTTTCAAGTAAACATATGAAAATAATAAATAATAAATTACAAATGGTGTAAATTATAAATATATTTTTTGTTTAATAAATAATTATAATTGTTTTGTTGTTATTTATAAATTTATGTATTATATATTATATAAATTTATTTATTTATAAATAACAAAAAAATGTCACTTTAAGTTTTGATTAAATTGTGATAAAGCTTTTATTACAAAAGCGAAACGTCGTTAAAATTTCCATCGGAATTTTGTTTTTTGTTTAATATACAACACAACATTCCGCTAAAACCAAGAAAAACAATCAACAATATAAAAAAAATTATTTATAATTTAAATCATTTACAATTTATATTTTTATATGTGTACTTGAAAAAGCTTTTGAAATTAAAGCGAAAAGTCGTTGATGTACATTTGCATATTTTTTCTAACCTAAAAATCAAGATAGAAAGAATAAATTAATGCGAATCATTAACCCTCTCAACTATACATAAATAAGACTTAAAGTTACGGTGACCCGTTATTAACTCTATCGCCTGATATGATAAATAAAACGTCATTTCCCTAAAGCGTGTAACGTTACCGATAAATTTCCTAGTCCACCTCTCATTTAAACTGGTATTCCTGACTTACCCTACCAATCATGTTAACCCTTCAAATTTCATTCATGAAAAGCTAAATAATTACAGTTCGTCCTAAAGCCCCTGCTAAAGCTCCACTTAAAAGTATTACACCAGGTTACCTAATCTAAGTACTATATGGATACCATCATAATTGCAAATATTTTTTTTTTTTAAATCTTTACTTTAATAAAAAACAAACAACTTCTCCTGCAATCTTTGTTTGTGCTTTAATTAAAAAATCACCACTTTGACTGATTTGTCTGCATTGATTTGAAATTTCATTTTTCTGGAGATATTGCGAAGCTGCACAACTAATATAGTTAAGGCAGGTATTTAAAAGAATTAAATAAAATTAAAAATTATATAAAACTAGCTCCAAGCATTTGTTATAAGAAAAAGAACACTGAAATAGTGCGGTTCTGTGTAGTGGTGGTGTAATTAACCCACGTGAACGAATATTGATGTGATGAACATTCAGTTCGAAACGTTATCTTATTGTATAGAGATACAAGGGACTTTTATTTCTAATAATTGTATAACACGAACGTGATAGACATACCAAAGTTCGATTATGCATGTTGAGCCATCCGCAATAAGAAAGTGTATAAAATGCGATCACATTTTCTAATGTTGTATGCAAATCTAAAGCATGAATTTTGCACTCTTTGAATTCTAATTCGATCATTAAAATCTATACATGGACCGTAGAAAGTAGAACAATACGTAAAGTAAGATAATACCACCGCAGTACATAGTGTAAGTTTAATGTCAGTAGGTAAGTAAAACTTATACTGATATAAAATGTTTAAATTACAGTATGCTCCTTGAACATACTTGGACACTTGTAGCCTATATCTGAAGGTGTTGTCAATAATTACACCAAGACTATTAGCTTGGTTTACCACAGGCAAGGCCTGACCATCAATGTACAGACTAAACTCCTCCGCTGGCTCCGTCCGACTATGCTAACTACCAAAAAACATAACAGCAAATTTACTAGAATTGATACATAACAAATGAAGAGAACAGATACGGAAAATTGTATACAAATCCTGCTGAACACGATACATAGTATTTGTTCTAGTTCTTTAGGAAAAGAATAGTGCAATTGCGTATCGTCAGCATTAATTTGCCTTACAGTGCTTTACCTGTCCAATAAGGCACAAGTATACACGAAAAAAAAAGAGTGGGCCCGAAACCGATCCCTGTGGTACCCCAGACGTCAAAATTGCATTGGTAGGTAATTCATTATTTACTTTCACTACCTGCGATTTGCTGTGTAAAAAACTGCCCACCAATTCTATCGCGTTATTAAAGATATACCGGAAGATAAATAAATGTAGCTTATAATCCACAGTATCAAAGGCCTTACAATTAGTATAGCCCAAGAGGATCAAGACAGATACATTTCCCTTATCAGAGGCAGCAATCAAATCATCAGTAACCTTCAACAAAGCAGTTTCACAACTGTAACCGGATCGAAATCCCGATTATTAAGTTGGCAAAATATCGAATCTATTTTACTTTTTTAAAAATTTTCGGCATAGTGGGCAATAAACTTATAGGCCTCAAGTCAGACGCCAACTGAGGATTAGCGCACTTAGGGATTGATACAACGAGTGCCTGCTTCCATGCGTCAAGAATACAGCATGATGATGATTGCACGATTAGTATTTAAACTATGGATGGACTACAGAGTTTCAGCATAGTAACTGTTAACCACAACCACAAGATGAAGACGAGATACCGGACAATCTCCTTGGAATCACCTCCTCACTAAACCAGAGTGAACTGAAAACAGGTACCGATGTCGTTCTTAGTATGGTTACAGTAATAAATTCTCGTTCGTAATAGAGGGTTTCGGAACTGAATTAATGAATTGATAATTAATGTGATTAGGGTCCTGCAACTGTGGTGGAAAATTGACAGCCTCATGTTGGCAACATTAAGCAACCGTAATCCTTTATTTATTCCTTAGTTTCCGAGATCTTTGTAATAGTTCCAATCGCATGGTGCTTTACTTTAAAAACTTTGATTTTGCCTTAGCTTTTAGTGAAATCATGAATTGTATAATATCTGTGATACAATGTTGTCTTAGTTTACGAAGTAGGGCAGTTCTAAAGGGGGCGTGTATATCAAACAATTCAAGACACCTCAAACTGAATATATTGACCTTAGAGCATTGATTGAGTATAAATATGTTTTATATATTTCAGTATTTGCTGATAAATTTCTGACGTTGCTCAAACTACAATACCTACTTTCGTGCCAGCAATTATAATCAGGATTCGCTCGCGCGGATTTCGCAGAGAATTTCAAAAATACGTAAATTCTATTGACGGCAGGTAATCATGATTCTAAATTGTTGCATGAACGAATGCAGCTAGTGACGATTAATTCCGTAACGCTATATACTGTTAATAACTAAAAGCCTATTTTATGTTCTGGAAAGCAAGTTTCAAATATTTATACATTGATATAAGCATTAAGTGGTAAAATGAAGGCAGTACACATGGTTGAAGCAATCAACTACCTACTTTTTGTTAAAGCATCGGTATTTCAAACAATAAGACTGGAGTTTTAATAAAAATTTTAAAATGTATGTGCTTCAAGTAACATTACGTGGTGTTATTTTTTATACTAAGAAGTTATTGCATGTCTGCGAAATCGCAAGGATGAATACATTGTTTAGTTATTAATAGAGTGGTCAGACGCGTCTGCTTACACGGGCCGCACTCGCCTCAAGCTAATCAGAACGTTTAGCCATAACATATCTTCAAGGCAGTAAAATCCCTCCGATTCGTGTGTCTTGTTGTCCAGTGTCTAGTGTCAGTCGAGTCTTGAGGCGAGATAATACAATTCCCCGTTAACGTTTTACGCATTGTAAATGTAATACAATGTAGGGCGTAGAAAATCCCAGAAAATGACCATTGTTTCAAAATGTAGAGAAGTATATCGGGTAGATAGTAGGATTTACGTTGAGGTGGGGCCAAAATAGTTTGTATAGTGTGCGATAAACAGTTATTGTGATGGCACAAATCGGACTATATATTGGTGATGGTACATCTGATCTGTTATCTACCTATAAAGATTATTTTAATTATGCGTGTGTTGCATCCGTAGATATTGAACGGACTTTTTCAAAATATAAGCATGTTTTATTATGATCGTGACGAACGCGGTTTAGTGAGAAAAATCTTGAAATATTTAATGTTACAAACTTTTCAGCAATAAACAAATAATTTTGCTCTTTCGCAACACTGTATTGTATACTTGTGCTAAACGTAAATGTCATATATATATGAAACTTAGTACCGACCTGGCGCTCAGACGAAAGTTGACAACTCTAGTTATTAATGTGAACCAAATGTTTGCTATTTGGCACCATTTATAATGTATACAGGTGCATTGGTTGAATTATTTATTTTACCAATAGTACTAGCAAACTACATATTTAGGTGGATATGCTAATACATAAACATAAGTGTCGCAATATAACCAAGTTTTCAGTCATATTTTATTTTGTATATTTCTCATAGACTCTGTTTTCTTCTTTTTACATTTTAGCCCAAACAAATTTGAATTTTATGCATTTAATCACATAAGTAATTACAATTATCAAATATTAAATCAAAGTTGATAATTTAATTTGCGAATGTGTTTGGGCAAACATGCTCAGCATTTTTCTTAATCCTAATTTTAAACTGTAATAACTCCGCTTGTCTAAAATAGCAGGCTCCCTTTGTTTCACTTAATGCAAACGTGTGGGGAAAAATAATTAAAACAAATATCTCATTTTAATAATAAATCGCTGCCATAAGTTGCAATTAATTACAGCAGCCTAGCGGTTGTGGGAGCAATTTATAATAATTCCGACCGCACTTTCGTTTCTTTGGAATTAATTTTAGTTTCGCGTTGAATACATTACCACGTACACGTACAATGTGATCAAATGAAGGTGTCTGAAGTTGATATCAAAAAGGTGTCGTTATTATTTCATTTACTTGTAAAGGTTAAACCAATCAACAAAATAAGAAATTCCGACGAGCCAACTGCGCAATAGTGCTAAAATAAATTATCTATTACCAGTCCCAAACACTTAACTTAGATCACGTTGTACATATATTCTCTTTGCGGAATGGGATATGGTGTGAAATGCATATTTATTATTGTTTTCAAATTATATTTGCAAATCAAAAAAAAAGTAAAATAAAGAACAAATAAAGAACCTGTAAGGAAATTTACGGGAATGAGTGATGAAATGATCCCTCACTGCATATATTTAAATGACTGTCAACTTTTAAATATATACACCAGGTTGAATTCTAATTCAACAGTTCAACAAGTTCACAGCCATTAACCGAAGCATTATTGGGAGTAGTATCAGCTGAACATGTTGGAACAGTTGCATCCCCATTTTACCTGTTTTCTCAAAAGTTATGTTTAAGAAGGGATATAAAAAAATATCGTAAAATGTTTTAAGGTAGTAAATAAAATAAAAAATTGCATTATATACACCGAGAGAAAAAAAGTGTTGTATTAACTAATAAAACGGTGTATTGAATACTTTTTTCTTTTTCAATATAAGAAACAGACTACGCGTGATTCTTTGAACGCGTACTTAATTTTCCATTAACAATTTCTACCTGCTAATTGAATAATACAACAGCATTATCCCAACACAGTTACTTGTAGACACATGAAGTAATAATTGTCTCTATAATTTTATAATATTGGTTTAGCACTATAAAATGTTGATTCAAAACTTATATTGTTTCATTTAACCTACCTGTAGTATTCATCGAATGACTTGCATGTAATTCAACACTTTTTAGGTGGTATACAAAAAGATGTTCTTGTTAGTGGAATCATTTTCGATTTTGCTTAAAATCACGTTACTGATCGGGCAAGTTTTTAATTTCATCGATGGATCCATCGAATACTGTATCATTAATGTAATAAACAGAGATACACTGTAATCAATGGATCTATCGCTGAAATTAAAAATCCGCCCGCACATTCAGCAATTAGCCCATTGATAGTAACGCATAGCTATATATTGTTAATAATAGAAATGGTATTTGTCTTATCTTCTTTATTAGGTACATCAGAACTATGTATTTCACACTTAAACATTACATCCTTAACTTAACATAAACTTAACCTTGTATCTTATTCTTCTAGACTATTCTATCTAAACGACGCTACTCTACTACCAACTACTGCTAATGAAAACAACTATACTATCCTAAACTAAATGGCGGTAACTTTAAAATGATGTCATTGTTCACAACACTCTTCCTCAATGATATCATTTTTATTTACATAAACCAAACTCCTTTACAAACATTTGAAAGGAAGTCTTTCCCAATGGTTTCGTCAGAACATCCGCTAATTGTTGTTTGCTATTAATGTATTCGACATGGATAATACCTTGTTCTACCTTTTGCTTTATAAAATTATATTTAATATCCATATGTTTAAGTCTCTTTTGGTCTGAACTTTTAATTGATTTTATCGTACTTTGATTATCTTCAAAAATCGTAAAACTGTTTACACTTATGTTTAAATCTAGCAATAGTTTTTTGATCCAGCATCCTTCTGCTGAAGCTTCACATAGTGCCACAAACTCTGCTTCAGTAGTACTGAGTGCTACTGTCGCTTGTTTTCTTGATCTCCATACAACAGTATTATCGTATACTTTAAATACATACCCCGTCGTTGATTTCCTCTCATGATCCCTTGCCCAATCTGCATCGGCATAACCAATAACTGGGTTTACTATTTTTATTTCTCATGTACTTTAATTTGTAATCAAGTGTCCCTTGAATGTATCTCAAAATTCTTTTGAGTGCTTTCCACAGACTCTCACTCGGTTTAGATTGATATCTACTGAGGTAATAAACGGAAGTTGTTAAATCCGGTCTAGATCCCACTGTGGCGTACATTAAGGAACCAATCAGTGACCTACATAATTTCTCGTATGATTCATCAATCACATAACTTTCATCAAATTTAAAATTTGTATCCATAGGTGAATTGATCGGTTTACACTCCTCCATTCTGTAGTTCTTCAAAACTTTCTTCAGATATTTTGATTGGTCTATCAAGATATATTCTGGTCCTTTGGTTATCGATATTCCTAAATATGTGAGATTTTCCGATCCCAAATTTTTCATTCTAAATTTCTTTGACAGGAATGTTTTTACTGATTCTATTTCTTGTAAATTGCTTCCCAAAATTAACAAGTCGTCGACGTAAAGCAATAAGTACAAATCGCCTTTACTGTACAAACACACATCATTCTCTGATCTTTTAAAACCATAACTAATTATTGTTTCAGTAAAATGTTCATACCAGTATTTAGGTGACTTTTTCAATCCATACAACGACTTCGTTAATTTTAATACATGTTCATTCTTCACTCTGACTCCTTCCGGTGGTTTTAGATACACTTCTTCGTCGATTCTACCATACAAAAAAGCTCCCTTAACGTCCATTTGGTGAATTAAATAATTTCTATAAACTGCAACCTGATAATAATATTCTCATGGTTTGAAGCCTCAATACTGGCGAGTACACATCATCGCAGATCTCCTTTTGTTGAAAACCTCGAACTACTAATCTAGCTTTGCAGATATCTTTATTATCCACATTCTTCTTTGTAAAGACCCATTTACTGTCCAATAACTTCATATTCTTTGCTTTAGGAACTTCTTCCCATGTATTACTTTCTTCTAATATCTTTATTTCTTCTTCTGTAGCCTTTTTCCAATCGTCTTTATCCTTCCTGAATTCTATTTCGTCAAAACTCACGGGTATATCATCATCTAATCGACTTGCTTCTAGGGCAAATAACACTTCTTCTTGATCAAAATCCATTACATAGTCCTGAAGCCATCTTGG
Organism: Protaetia brevitarsis; assembly: GCA_004143645.1. Classification (NCBI taxonomy): domain Eukaryota; kingdom Metazoa; phylum Arthropoda; class Insecta; order Coleoptera; family Scarabaeidae; genus Protaetia; species Protaetia brevitarsis. The sequence goes on from RXPK01000142.1 coordinate 21,491, forward strand.
TTTTCGCGAATCTCTCCGTTCCTTTTCTTTATTTTCCGACTGTTCGTTTGATACTTCCTCTTGGGTACTTTCTTCTTTATCGCTCTCACTTTCTGTTACGTCATCTTCTTCTGTATGCTCAATGCTAATACTTATTGCCTCTTCTCTTCTTTTAACTTTCTCATTAAAGACAACATTTCGGGCCGCAACAATTTTTCCACTTTCTTCATTCCATAATTTGTAACCTCCAGCACAATACCCTACCATAATCATTCTTTTCCCTTTAGGATCTAGTTTATGTCGCAATTCATTTGGGATGTGTTGGTAAGCAATACTACCAAAAACTCTTAAATTTGAAACATTAGGTTTTCTACCTTCCCATAATTCACTAGGGGTTTTATCTTTTGACGCCGTTGGACTCCTATTTGTTACGTAAGCGGAAAAATAAATAGCTTCTCCCCAAAAATTTTTCGACATATTTGACTCTATTAATATTGTTCTAGCTTTTTCGACTAATGTGCGATTCATTCTCTCTGCGACACCATTCATCTCTGGGTTATAAGCAACTGTGTATTGTAAGATTATACCTTGGTTTGAACAAAATTCTCTAAATTCTTTTGACACATATTCACCTCCATTATCTGTTCTTAATTTCAGCAAATTTCTATTAAAATGTTTTGTTACATAATTATAATAATTCTTAAATTGTTCAAATACTTCAGACTTATGTTTTATTAAGTAAACCATTACAAAATGGGTGTAATCATCAATAAACGTCACAAAATAATTATTACCATCCCATGTGGAGGGACTTAATGGGCCACACACATCAGAATGTACAAGCTCAAGCGGTTTACTTGCTCTATATCCTTTTTTATTGAACGGTTTACGTGTCATTTTTCCTAACACACATGGCTCACATAAAGTACACTCAAATTGATCATTTTTAATATGACTTAAACCTTCTACTAAATTATTTTTTGCTAATTTGTTTATATTACCCATACTTAAATGTGCATAACGCCTATGCCATAGTTCCATTGCTTCTTTGTCACCTTTGCTTAATGAATAATTACTTTTTGAATTTTCTAGTTTCATTTTAATACTATACAAAGAACCCTCATTATTTCCAACAATTAAAAGTTTTGAACCTTCATATACCTTAACCTTTCCTTCAGAAAAAACAACTTCCAAACCATTAGATTCCATTTTTGAAACTGACAATAAGTTCTTTCTTAATTCCGGTACATAATATACATTTTTTATAGTACATGGTGTACTTGCATTATTAGCTGAACATCTTACCTCTATGTTTCCAATTGCTGTTGCTTCTAATACTACCCCATTCTTAGCAGCTGAAATCTTTTTAGGGTTTCTTAAATCTATAAATTCATTAAAATAGTCCTTACTGTTTATTAAATGATCAGAACAACCTGAGTCTATATACCACTGAATGTCATTTGTATCACAATTATAAACTTCACTTGTTTGTTCACACATAAACACACTTTTCTTTTCTTCTTCGCTCTCTGCTACAAAGGTTCTGTTTCCTCTTCCTCGATTCCAACTCTGTCCTCGTCCTCTTCCTCGTTCTCGTCTTGAGTAATCTTGTCTTCTCTCTTGTTCACCAGAATTCTCGCCTCTATGATGTTGGTTGCCTCTGCTGTATCTTCGTCCAGGGCATTGAAACTTTTTATGGCCAGGTTTACCACATCCATAACATAAAAACACAGTATCTACCTTCTCATTCATTGTACCAGATTTCTTTCGCTTTTCTTCTTCGCCCAACAGTCTATCTTTCACAAAATCTAGTTTAATATTTTCTACAGTTTCTAACGCAGTTACAATAGCTTCGTATGACTTTGGCATTGACATTAATACATAATCGACTTTTTCTTCTTCCGATAGTTCATTACCAGCATCTTTTAATTGTGAGAAAATCTCTTCTAGCACAATAAAATGACTCAAAAGTGAATCTTCTTCTTTATATTTTATGTCACTCAATTTCCTCCTTAAAAATAAACGACTTCGAACACCTTTCTTCTTGAAATTATTCTCTAAATTCATATACATTTCATATGCACTCTTCTTATCTTTCAAATATTCTAAATGACTGTCGGCTACACCTCCTATTATAATTGCTTGTGCCCGTGCTTCTTTTTTCGCATTCTCTTCTTCGCTACCAAACCTTTCTTCTTCAATCGCTTTTATCGCTGCATTTTCTCGTAATATACTTTTGATTCTAAACGACCACGCGCCAAAATTTTCACCGGCAAACGGCACAAGGTTATATTTTTCTGTCGATACCATTTTCAATTATTTATTTGTTCCTTTCTAATTATACACGCACCTGGGCCCATAACCCTGTTAATAATAGAAATGGTATTTGTCTTATCTTCTTTATTAGGTACATCAGAACTATGTATTTCACACTTAAACATTACATCCTTAACTTAACATAAACTTAACCTTGTATCTTATTCTTCTAGACTATTCTATCTAAACGACGCTACTCTACTACCAACTACTGCTAATGAAAACAACTATACTATCCTAAACTAAATGGCGGTAACTTTAAAATGATGTCATTGTTCACAACATATATTGCCTAATTTCGAAGACTATAGTAGGTAGTAGAAGGAACATATTGATATCAACGGATTTTAATCTCATTGAAAATTATCACTGTTAAAGACATGTACAATGTAAATTACGTAATATTTTTCGTACTGAACTAATCAACTTCAGGTAAAGTCAACAACAAAAAACGTTTTACAATGACAATATATTCAATATATATGTATATCAAACATTTACGCATTATATACTAAACTTATATTAGCTTAATAACATAACTAAAAAATTATAAAGGTTTTATTCATACATTTGAAATGAAAGTACGATTTAACGTTTCATAATAAATCATTAATAACAACATTTAACCAAAATTCGTTATCAGCATTTACCGATTTCGTAGGTAATACTATCCACCAAATAATCATTATTTTCAACAGAATTGGTTTTTATCATATTAATCGATTTACTTAAACAATTAGAGGCAAAATGAATTATATTTACCATAAGCTGGACAATGTTTGCGCATGCGTAAAATTACAACGTGTACACCGACCTGTTCTAGAATTGTTCGAATCCGTTACAAACGATCTTGTTTGAATTTGTCGGACACCTCTTTTCAATGATCTTCCATCCTTGTGCGGCCCTTGGGTGAAACGTGTCTTCTGTCTTGCTCCTGCATCCGGCTGTCGATCGATGTGTTTTCCAGCGTAATTTCAATATTATTTAAAATTTCTCGAACTTCCTTTCTTATACAGTGTAACAGCGTCGCTGGTTGTATTTCGGCTGGTTTCCCACTGCAACCACTCGCGGTAGAATATAATTCCCAATTTTTTGCTAGGTCGCACTTCATTTTCATCTTCTCGGGTTGAGATATATTCTCCATTTTGTTTTGTTCATTTCTGACACTTTTCTTTATAATTTGTTGCACTTTTTCTTCCTTTCACTGTTTTTTTTTTTTATTTTGTGTATTTTTTATTCTGACTCCGCTATGTTATATATATACTCCGCGATGGGTTTTGATTATCTTTATTATTCAATATTAATGTTACAGAAGCTTACAAACATAGGTCTTATTGCTACGGAGGTTGGATACTGACTGACTATACGCATGTGCGATCACCTATATGTAATAGTATTAAATATTACATTTCATTGAGTTAACACCGATAGTAAATGTTTAAAGAACACCTTTTTCAAATGTCAAATCGACAATTTGTGGGATTAAACCAACAAGATAAAATATTGGTTACGCCTGAACACTATAATCTTGTTAAATTAACTCTAAAGTGTGCAACAATATAAATATGTTTGTTTCAAATAGGAGCATATGATTCACTTGAATGCAACATGGTTAAATCAATGCTCATATTCGTGACATCTACGAAAAAAATGTTGAAAAACCATTTCATTTCTCTCAAGTGTATGCTGTTGATGTTTTGCGCTTCGAAAAATATTTACCAATTTAATTTCTACGCAAATACTACAGAAACAGCGAGTGCAAAGAGTTATATGGTATCAAAATAACATTAAAGTAGGTAGTTCAATACTTGACATGTTCAAAGAACAACAAAATTTTGTTATAATAATAATAATACACGTATATTTGCAATTAAAATATTACAAATAAGGTCAACATAAAAAATGTCGCTATAAAAGAGAAGTGTACATAAAATACAAGAAAAGGAATTTAAAGGTATGATCCAGTCATCTCCATGTAGATGACAAGTCACAAATAAAGAAAAGACGAAAATAACGAAGAAAGTTACAGATTAACAAAAGTACAAACAGAAACAAAGATCATTAAAGTGAATATATATCAGCCACCGCCCTCCATGGAAATAATGTATTCATCAATGGTATAGAATTTCCTTTCACAAAGCATACTCTTTATTTTGGTTTTGAATGCATTACTTGATAACTCTCCACTGGCAGCAAGTTGTACAGCTTAGGCCCCCAATAATCCACAGCATTCTGCGTTGATGTTAATCTGTGGTGTGGTGTTCTGAGTTTTTGACGATTGCCGTGTAGTATAGGTGTACTGTGACCATTTATTGATGTTTCTTTGTTCTTATGGACATGCATAACAATATTTAAGATGAAAATATACGCTAGGGTAAGTATTCCATTGCGTCTAAAGTGAGTTTTGCAGGATTCATTATATTTCAGGCCGCTTAAAATGCTAATCGCTTCGCTTCTGCAATTTGAAGATTCGGCTCACATCAGTGGACACCCCCTGAAAATCACTCATATAATTAAGTATGGAATGGAAGGGCGCGTAGTATGCTGTTCGTGCCACCGCCAACGTAGCTACTTTTTAAGCCTCTATAGCAAAGGCTCACGACGCACAGTGTTCCAAATCGACATTTTTTTTGCCAAAAATTGTAACTTTGTCATCTTGGGACCGATTTTCACAAAATTTGGTATGAGTACTGCTAAATAGTTGAAGTTTAATGTGAACAATTGAAAACTTTGAAAATATTATTACTTTATTAAGAAAAAATATCTACATATGAAGATGTGAAATAATTGCATATATTTCACCGTAAAAGATTAAATTATAAAAATTAATATAATAAACTCTACTTATTAATATAACAATTATAATAATGATGTATACAGAGTGTTTCAAAAAGAATTATATGTAGCTGTTTATAAATTTTTCATATAAAAATATGATATTTCGGCATTTTTTAATGCGGACAAAGTGACATAAATTTTATCCACGTGTTAAAAGTAATAGGTGAAATGATACAGAGTCACAACTTTCGAAATAATAATAAAAGTTAAATCAATTATAAAGTAAGCGGTACATAACGTTATACAAAATACCTGTTTTTACGTTATTCATCACTATCTAGTAAATTTAATGCTTCTTCATCGAGTTCTATATGCTTCGGTGTATGTTGTCTTCTAAGACCACTTATATAAGGATCCGATGAGCATAGTAAAGTATGAAAAACATCTTCATTCGTAGCTGTTCTCGAACATTTTCTAGAATGATGCAGTCGGAATTTTTTGTAGTCCTTGTTTCTAGATTCTTGAGCATCTTCAGATAGTTGTCCAAGAGGTAATATTGAATTGTATGTAATGATGCTCTCTCCATGAATAAGTACTTTATGAACTGAAGATGGCATATAGTACCAATTGTATTTGTTTACATAGAGTTCAGCTGTGGATCGTGCGTATTCACCAAACTTTCTCGGATTTATTTTCCTACCGCACGACATAGTTTGAAGTATAATATAAAATCTTCTTAGTAGTGTTTCATCAACTCCTGTTATTTGGGATGTACAAGAGGAATTGGCAAAAAATCTTCTTGCAGTATTTCCGTCATTGGTATTGCCGCTAACTTGACGAGGTTTGTCAATTATTAAACCAAATTCATTACGGAAACGATCCTGCACAAGTTGCTTTTTAGCCGCTTTTAGTTTTTTATTTCTTCGGTGGTAGCAGACCATTTTTGGAACGGTAGATTATAGGATACATGAAGTACTAATTCCATAAACCTAATCCAGGCATGCAAAGTTGAAAGACCAAACCTGAAAGTTTCTTCTCTTTCTGGTTTTTGACTTACTCGTGCAAGATCATTCATTTCACTTGGTTTGGCAAGACATACATTACAGTTAGCACTCGATGGAGTATTAGTCAAAACTTGAACAACTTTACCATCGACCATAGTAAAATATAACGTGTGTTTTATAGAAAATGTTGCTGTATTTATTAGTACGGAGGATGGTGTTAATGCAAGTATTTGAGATTCGATATCTGTAACTATACTCCTAGTTTTCTCAGGAGTTTCTTTTGCAAACTCTATAAGGATAGGACGACAAAAACGTACTGACGAAGGCGATGGATTCTGCCAAAAGACACTTTCATCCACTTCACTAACAAGCTTAAGTGGTACGAGCGATGCTATCAGTAGATTTGCATCTGATATTAATTTGCTTTCACCTGATAAAATTTGTTTGTACTCGCTTTGTCCAGAAGAACCATCACATCCCCACTTACAGTATAAAATCAATCTTGCGTCACCACCAGGGAGATTAATGGAATCAAGCATCAATAATCTAGTAACTGTGTGATCTAAAAGAGACTGCAATTTTATTTTAGCACCTATATCACTTATTTCCATGTTATCTGGATAACACTGGGTTTTCGCTTCGAGCACGTACTTGTACGCTGGAAACAAATTGAGGTTTTTATCTGTAATACATTTTCTAAAGTACTCATACTGTTGTTTAGTTAAATCTAGATCTAGTAACAATGCAAGTGCTTCGTCATTCGAATAAGGCACCAGAGATATCTTTTCTTCCATTAAATTCTTATGAAGCCCAATCCAAGGTTTCTGTAGGCATAGAACGTAACTGTTCAATAATGGCAGCATGTTTACTTTTTCCAATTGATTTTAGGCCTTGTATATAGGAATGGTGAATATGATCCAACCCAGATTCCTGAAATAGTCTAATGGCTTGTCTGTGCTTGCTTCTGGCCGATGATAATTCATAATCTTTGCACGGTCTTCCTCGTTTACTTGCATGTGATGTAGATGGGGCCTCCTCTTCATCGAATTGTATACGAAAATCGCCATTGAGCCACTCAGCATATCTTGTCAAAAATATGTCTTTAGATCTGCCAGCTTTATTCCATCGCTGTTTGAATTCTGGCAACAAATATTTTTTAATTCTTGCAACAGTACAGGTGTTATTTGCTTCAGTTAAACCAGGAAACCTTTCTTTGATGTACATATGCACTGTACTTATGTGCTTTCCATGTTCTATTAAACGAACACATAACTCGCGTTTATTAATGTTTATATAGCTCATGTTTTCTATTTAAGTTGTTTTAATATGAAGAAAGATGTTGAAAACAATGTAATACACGTTTCTACAAAACTAACAATTGTATCTTTTGTGCTAGCTTTTATACTTAGTACTTACCACAAGAATATCACAAAATGTATTTTGGTGCAAATAGAAAAATAATGATGATTCTAGAAATTTGCGGTTGTTTTGATTGTTTTTATTATGCCAGTAACAAACACGGATTTGGTTAATAACGATATTTTCTACCTTCATCAACTACTAATATAGTTTGATATTATAAATATGCGGCATATGCCACAAATAAAAATATCAGATAGGTACCTATTATCTTCTTTATGTGTACGCCACATACAATAACAACATTTAAGCAGGAATGTTTATACCTAATATATTTTTAGAATTTTATAATCTTTATAATGTATGTACCTTAGAGGGCACATATAGAATTTTATTTTATTCATGTAAATAAAAACATATATTGTAATCATTTACGCTATGCATTAGAAAATAATAATATGCAAGCGCGCTCCTGTTCCCAATTTTTTAATTTTCACACAGAAATGCAGCGAAATGCAGTTTGAGTTTTAGTACATTTCATAGACAAATATATTAGCTTCCAAATGCAGTAAATAGCTTGACCCGGGCAAACCGGCGAGTAGTTAAAAGTTTAGTTAAAGTAGTTATTATCTAATTTTCAGCACAGGTATGAAAAAACGATTCTACAAAAGAAACTAATGTATTTTTTAATTAGGAAGTTATAGGTCTGGAAAGTAGATGAAACACTCGTTCTACTGATATATAACACATTAGTAAATATTGATAAAGTATTAGCTTATTTCACTACACATTCAATGCACGCGCGTATGCCTTTCTCGGGAATAATCGGAACGCTCAACTTTAAGGCACTGTAAACAATAGCGGAAGCTTCAAACAAAAGAAAATTTGGTAAGTAATACTTTAGTATGTACACTTTACTATAGTAACAATTTCGAACATCAAGGATGACATCGCCAAAATGCATTTTTGGCAAATCTCTATATGGACTGAAACCACTGTGCGACGGTCTGGAAGCTAGGATCTCAATGTGCGCCTACTACTTTAGCCTACTATCCAAAGTTAAACCCAGAAACCTTGCTTGTTCGTTAGCGCCAATGTTTCTTGTAGTAAACATGAAGTGTTGCGTTTTATCTGTGGTAATTTTTAGTTTGTTCGAGTTGAACCAGTTGAAAGCATCAACCACGGCGTTACTTGATCTATTATTGAAGTCCTGGAGATTAGTTGCCTCAACAATCAAAGATGTGTCGTCCGCGTATAGGCATATATCGGCGCCTTCGACGCACAGTGGTTTAGGATCCGATATACATGATCGAAACCTCTAGCTCCTTAAATAGTTGACCAAACGAGGTGAAAATTTAACCATAGGGGCTTCAAGGCATGTAGAATCAACTGACGAAAAAGTTTTGGTACACCATGTCATCTTCAACTTACAGTGAGGGTGAAAGTGTGTGTACCGTTTAGGAAAGGTGCAACTATACAAGAGGTATAAAAACTTTGTTTCAATAAAATTTTTATTTATTTTTAAAATTTTAATAATATGCTTGGTAATAGTCGCAATAGTAATATATAGTAATAGTAATAATAATATAAATATACATATTGATAAAACTTTAGAATGATTCTTCCTCTGAAAATTCTTCTTCACTCAAGTCTATTTGTTCTTCGAGGGACAAAGTGTCTTGTTCATCTCTGTTAAGTACTCTAATTGCAACATTTCGTCGTCTAACTTCCTATGTGGTCTTTGCGTAACACTAAATGAACTTAACAATGGATCAGAACTAAGGATGAGTCTGTGGAACAGATCTTCGTTTACTTTTTCCGCACTAATTTTCTGGTGTGGTGTTGACGATATCGCCTCATGTCTTTATTTTTCGATTCTTGAGCCTCTTCAGATAGTTCACAATAGGAAGAATTGCTTCTTTTACAATAATTGGACCATGGATCAATAGTTTGTGAACGGAGGGAGGCATGTAGTACCAGTTGTATAATGAAACGTATATCTCGGCAGTTTTTAAACAATACAACTCAAAGTTATCGATATTGATTTCATAATTACTGTTGATTGTACGCAAAATTACACCAAAACGTTTAATCAATCCTTCGTCAATCCCAGTAATTTCCGCTGATAGAGATGGATTTGAAAGAAACGTCTTGCAGTATTACCATCATTTGTATTCCCAGATCCAGTTTTCGGAATGTCTACAAGAAGACCCATTTTTTCTCGAAATTCTGATTGAATCTTTCTTTTCCGTGTCTCGAAAGCCTCCTTGTGTGCTTTGCTAACTTTCCACATTTGCAGCTCAAGCCTATATGAAATATGTAGTAAACATTCAAAACAACGAATATACGAATGTAAAACAGACAATCCAAATTCTAAAGAGTTCGGATCAACTGGCAGTTGCCGAAGAGATACTATATTGTTCATTTGTGAAATTTTTACTCCACAAAGATAGCAAGTCATGCTTGAAGTGTTTGTCAGCGCATTGCAGACTTTCCGTCCACCATTGTTAAACACATTTTGAAATTGATTTTTCCTATTGGAGAGACATATGGGATCAAATTTCAATTTCACTTTTCACGGCCGCTTCTTCCTGTGCTGAAATATTCGCAGTTTCATGCACCCATTGAAGTCTTATTGGGCCACAATATCTCTTGGAGGCAGGTCGTGGGTTTTTTGCATATAATGTCTGTGATTTTTCATCGATCAATTGGAGCGGAACCAAGATGTTATAAAAATACTATCATCCGCACGTGTGCATCTTGACTTTGATGTTTATACGCGGTGTATCCCGAACTGCCGTCAAAACCCCACTTACACAATAAAACTAATGAACTTTCTCGTGCTTCAAGTGAAATACATTTAAAAATACTTTCACAAGTGTTATTTAATAAATTTTGCAGGGTACTTCACACTTTTTTTCGGAGATTGAAATTTGCGATGGGTAAAAAAGCTTCTTCCTTTCTAAGACTTTATAATACGGCGGATACAAAGCATGTCCGTGCTGGTTAGCTCCACTTCTTAATGTGTTGTACTGTGTCTTAGTCAGATTTGCAGAAATTAAAAGCGCAACGGCTTCTTCTAATGAATAACTTGACTGTTCATAATGTGGAGATCTCAACGAGTTAAAATTCGCTTCGACCGTGAAGGGTTGTTGTGGTCATTTCCTCGAGAAGCTGTGCCCCAGCTGGATCACCACTTTCTCTTAGCTTCATTGATGTCGCAAAAGCTAATTCAGCAGTCGATTTCTCTTTTCTTAACTGTTCGGTTTTTCGACGTTTAATTACCACTGAAGCATCCTTAAAGTCTTTCGATGGTCGGCCCCCGCTAGTAGAAGAAGGACCGGAATACAACGAAGAACTACTTCAGGAAACTTTATTTCTTCTTGCAACCAGGCGCCAAATTTTGCTAAGAAGCGATTGTTCATTCTGTGCGCACTTTCCAATTTCGATAATAGGGAGAGAAAACGATTCTCTGGTAAAATTCACAAGAGTCTTTGTTGCAATTTCGTCACCATTTGTTTGAAAATGCTCTTTCAGGAAATCAAGAACTCGATTTTTCCGCAGTTCCGTGGATTCTTCATGAAATTCCATAATTTTTTCATGCAGACCATACGTGTGATTGGCCGATTCGCCATGGCCACAATACGGCAATTCGAAAAGAAAACAAAAAACACAAGAAAATAACAAAGTTTGCAAGTGGAAACACCGATATAAAGTCTTATAAAAACACATAACAGTTAACAAAACAAAGCTCTGTGGAATGATTTTATATACCCATGCCTTGCAGCCTTTTATAGGCTTTAGCTCTACCCTTATTTACATACCCTACCTGCCACCTTCAGGGGCACGTAGGGGCATGTAAATAAACTTTCCTTATATTTATAACTCATTAAGGAACAATATTATTTTGACCACATTCCGTCCTAAGTTGTCCTCTTTATTGATACTTCGATTAATTACCTACTTCATAAGAAATATGCATATAATTGCATATAGGGGCTTGAGCAAACAAAGATAAATTTCTAATACCCTTAATCGCACTTAATGATAGTATTATGATAAGAATTTCATTATAAACTCATAAAGCAGTTATATTTCCAAAGAATTTCTTTGGACAATGTGAAGAATTTATAAACATTAGAATCGCATTATTTAAAAGATGTGAACTTTACGATCTTTGAAAGCGTGTATCTTTAATTTCTGTAATGCATCAGTTGTAATTCCAGCCTAGAACTTGAACTAATGTAAGAAGAGTAGCATATCACAATTTTGCAACGATTGGAAAAGATGAAATTGTCGGTTTCGATCGCGTATATCAGATCCTAAACCACTGTGCGACGTTGGCAGGAAGATCATTAGTATATATGACGAACAACAGAAGTCCAAATATGGACCGTGCGGTACACCATTTTTTATTTCCATAATATTTAAGACCTTGTTCCAGATGGTAACCTATTTTCTGTTGCTCGTATAAGATCGTAACAATGCCAAAACATTTTGTCTGATTATTTATATTAGGTGCAGTATTCATTACGTCAAAAACTGGCTAGTATTTGCATAGTATATTTTCGAATTCCGTATCATAAAACTCCACTTCCACATTTTCAGAATAATATTGTAAATGTAATAATCATTTAGACGAATAAATATGCAGATTAAAAAATAAGATATAGTATGACGCCCTAATTTACCATCTAGCCGAAAAGCCGAAAAGTCTTTTTAAAATCTGACTCAGATGATTATAATCAATTGGTAGCAGAATCAATAACCAAACATATATTTGATTTGAGTTAAACCGGGCAATATGGCACCCTAAATTTCAAGGGATTACATTTTAATAACCAACGTCCTAAGAGCTTACATGTGGGTGTTCGCGACGAGAAAATCTCCTTGTCATATTCGCACTGATAAAAGTATTACAAATAAAAAAGGTCAGTGATATACTATTGCCATATTATTCCCACCTATGTACAATAAGGCGACAAGCAGTTATATATTGAAAATTGGAAATCAGTGTTTTCTACAAAAAAAAGGAACGTACAATGGATGAGATCAAATTTTATTTTCAATCAAGAACGCAAAAAATAAAAAGCAACTTCTAAATATGTCACTGCTAATATTGATATATACATCTTATAATGTAAATACTATATTTTCTTGGTAGCTATTCCAGATAAAAAAGCACACTCTTCGCAAAATCTTTCAGATGACGTACATATTTCATGGACCTATTTTAAACATGTTCCGCACTGAAGGCAAGCACGTTTAGGATCTTCCTTGTGGTAACATCCGTGACAGCTTGCCCAAAAATCTAACTCATCAATATCGATATCTGAATCGTCGCTTTCCTGCATTACTAGCTGCTTCGCTATCTAACAAACAGCTGCTCCGAGTGTGCTCATTTTCGGAGACTGCTTCTTGTGAAGTTAGTTTTTTCAGTGTATTGTTTCTGGGAACCTTTATAATCACTTGGTCTTTGTTTCATTTGAAGGACGGGTAAGAACTCTTTTTAAAATGGTTATTATCTTCACGACGGTTAACTGCTATAGTGCCTGATCTGTTAGAGATTATCTTTTAAGAATTATTTATTGCAACATTAACGATCTCTTATGTCATTAACATAGGTGTTTTTTTCTGAGTTTGACTTATTTCAAGCACGTACTTTTCCTTTTTTTATGTAAATATATTGCGTCTGTAATGAGACAGTCGGGATAGGAAAACCATTATAAAAAGAAAGAGTAGCCAAAACGAACTTCACTGACACCAGGAAATAAGATTGTCATTGATACCCCCACAAAAAAATTATTTGCTCTCTTTGCAAACTAAGCTTAGGTTGATGAAAAACTTTGTCGAAGATATGGATAAAACTGACAGTGGGTTTGTATATGTGAGGAGTAAGTTCCCTAAGATCAATGATGCTGAAGTAACGGAAGGTATTTCTATGAGACCCCTGATCAGATAGCTACCTCGAGATAAAAAAATTGTTGAGGCGCTAAGTGGATTTGAAAAAGCAGCATAGTTGTCTATTATGGAGATTTGCGACGGCTTCTTGGGAAATTGTAAAGTCGAAAGCTACGTAGAGATTGTTAACAATCTACTGGCCTCATATAAAGGCAGGGGTTGCAACATGAGTCTAAAAATACACTTTCTTAATCCCATTTGGACTTTTTCCTGAAAAAAAAACTTTGGAGCAGTCAGTGATGAACATGGCGAAAGATTTCACCATTCTAGTCATGGGAGAAGAGGTACCTAGGCAAATAGAGCCTCGCTATGTTGGCTGACTATTGCTGGACGCTAAAGAAAGGTGTTTCTGATGCAAACTACAGTCGAAAATCATATATTAGCACATATTTTAAATAAATATATCACTTTATACGTCATTTTTTTCGTGATTTATACACATATAATAATATATTTATTATATACTTTCACAACATTTCATTGCTTTGTTACGCTGAAAATCTGCCTGATATGAAATAAGTGTAAAAAGTACTATCAAGTTCACCCATTTTACCTCGTAAGACAATATAAATTTGAAATTTTGGTGACCAGTGTAATTATTACTGATTACTATTACTGAATTCAGTATAGAAGCAAAAATTTGAGATTTACTTACCAGTTTCATAATACCATCCACTAGATTATGGAAGTAACACAACAGAGGTCAAAGACCACTCCACAGCCTATTTATCCATGCAGCAGAATGACCCTAGTTTTAAGTAATATTGTATATATATGCAATGTTATATCTTCATTAAGCTCCTTACCCCTTTGGAATCTATTAATTCGGTATCAGGCAGAGGAACAAAGGCGCTATATCACATAATACCAATTTTAAAAGACGTTTATTATTAAAGCTCCATTCAAATTTATTCATTCCCATATTCTCTCGTTATGGATATAATGGCAAACTGCCTGGCTGCTAGACGGACACAGCAGAATACGTAACTAAGCTAAACACGATACTTGCATTAATTAATCTGATAATGGTCTACTGTCAGGAGACATCTTCAATCAGGAGCTCGTAATTAATGGCCAACCTATTGCAATATGAACGCCATCTGCCACTGATACCATACCCGAAATACATGTAACGGCAACACGGCGAGTATGCGTTTGAATTGCCTTTCGAAAATTGTTTCGAGCGAAACAGAGTTATTTTCACGCTGAACTGTCACATTATCACCGTTAAAATTATAAACCGCACCGGAGGAACGTGCCATAAATTTCGTGCATTCGCTGTAGATAAATATGTTCGGAAAATGGTCGCGTGTAGGAATTTATTCATATTATCAAACGCGGCCCCCATGCGTTTCATATGCTTTTATGTTCGTTCGTTTTATTGCATTTATAATCGGAACTGCGCATCTCGTACTACGCCAAATACTGCCGCTTTATTGTTTCACCTGCATGAAATATAGCTGAACAGTTCATATTTTTGCGTTCAGTAAAGGGTGAACTGTGTTATTAAAATTTAATCCTTTGATAAGGTACACGCGCTTATATTTTATATTCTTCCATTGCTTATCGTTTTGTAAATTATACAACTGTACGTGATGTGTACCATATAAAGAAAAACATAGAAGTATGGAAGTTGGAAACGTTTAACCCATTATTTGCCCAAGAATTAAGAATTTTCTAGTCTTCGTTTTTTTTTATGTTATAACCATTCTCTGATATCGAGTTTTTCTAATTACCTATGTACCACCCATTTAATTACTTTTGCTATTTTGCTGAGGTAGTGCCATAGAAATAGGGTGCGCTTTGTAAAGTACGCTCTGTGTTTTACAGGAACGGCGGAACAGGCAGTTTTAAAATTTCTTATCAAATACAACGGGTGTGTGTGTGGACAAATCACAATATTTTGAATTTTTTTGTTTTCCGATAAGGTGTACGTTTTTAAAATATCCGGTGCACTTCCAGAAACAAATTACATCTTATTTAATCATCGATAACACGATAGATAATATGATGTCTTATTCAACAAATCATTTTTTTCTTTAACCAATTTTGGACCCTTATCAATCGCTTCCACGTTTGTACGTGCTGTATGTTGTGTTTAAATGTAAATCTTCTTTATTAATTCTGCTACTCATTTATTTGTATATTACATTGCACACATTTCGAAAGAATTATAATTGGCTTTTCTTGCTTCATGTATATTACTTACCTTATTAATTGTTTCCTTTTATAAATGTGAAATATTTGCGTAAAACATAAGGACTCTATTATATAATATTAAGTAATCCGATTATTCGCGAACTGAATAGCCTGAATAAAGTTATTTTGCTGTGGGTGCCCGGACATTGGGCAATTCAAGGAAACAAATTGCTTGTGCTATCTAAAATAATTGAAAAAGTTATGGAATTACAACTAAGAGTATACTCAGAGAATTATAACACCATTCCTGGTATTCAGTCTGGATTTCGGCCTGGACATAGCTGCGCTACGGCTTTGCTTAGTGTTTGTGATGACCTCATGACAACAACAGATCGTGGTATGCTCTCTGCCTTGGCCTTACTTGATTTTAGCAAGGCATTTGGCTCTCTTGACCTTGCGTTATTATTATCTATTTTAAATTATATTGAGCTATCTCACTCAGCAGCTGAGATTTTTCGTAATTACTTGAATGGCAGATCGTATTTGGGCAGATTGATGAAGATGTCTTCTGGCTGAACCAATTGTCCGGGGTGTTCTACAAGATGCTATCTGACACTTCTATTTACCATTTATACGGCTTCTTTTTTGAAAAAAGTAGGTTTGTTTTTGTGAAACGCATATATATGCGGATGACATACAATTATATTATTCTTTTTCTTAAACAGCACAAAACTCCGCGTTAACCAAAGCTAATACTGTTTTGGCTTCAATTGCCTTTATTGCCTCACAATCTTCTATAAAAATCAATCCTTCTAATTCAGCTATTTTAGTTTATGGAAATTCGTCAAAACTGCAAAATTAATGGGGTGGACTTGCCAATCCAGAGCGAGCACAGAAATCTCGATCTTATGCTAGATACTCAGTTTAAATTTGAAACTTATGTTCAGGAATGTATTACTTCTGCGTACTTTAATCCAAAATTAATCTATCCTCACCGACATGAATTATCAATTTCTACAAAAATAGATCTTTGCGATTTGTTGGTTTTGACCAATTTTTCATTTTGTCTGGAATTTTATTGTCCATGTATTGCCGTCAATACAAATAATCGAATACAAAGAATACAAAACTCATGCTGGCATCTTACTTTTGGCGTAATGAAATATAACCATATTCCCACAAATTGTAGAGGTGGGCTAGCTCAATAGGAAGGAACGAAGGTATCTTTAAATGGCTTGCTGTTTCATAAAATTATTTTACAAAAACAGCTTCCTATTATGTAATCACATTTCCTTTCATACTGATGTATATAACCTAAATTTGTGTTTTAGATGTGCGTTAACACCGCCTGCTCACTGGAGTGCATTCTTCGAACATGCGTTTTCTTATCAAATCTTTACAGTTATTAGCTCTTTGCATTCTGAGTCTCGCCTACGTTTCTTTCAGTTCCTCCTTTTTTTCCTAAATGATTGTTAATACACAATTAATTAATATCCCTTCTGAATATAATATATTTACTCACAGAATCTAATTTTAGGATAGTCTTACGTAAGTATGAATTTTTGCAATATTCTCTTCTTGTTCTGAAACTGGAATCAATACTGGAGATACCAACTACCGTGGGATGACAGAGAACGCTTACCACATTCTGTGTGAATGCGAGGATCTGGACGCAAAAGACAGACAAATTTTGACCAAAAATGAACCAGATGATTACTTCGATAACCAGCCAAAGACCTGTACAGTTTAGTGCATGGTACTAGGAAACTGGAATGACTGATATAATTTAATGGGTAAAAAAAACGAGAGACCAAATACAAAAAGCCAAGGGGTTGCAGTGTTTCCGGAGACGTTCAGGTCAGACGGCTCCCTACAAAAAAATTCCAATAATTCTTAGCAACCCTATGCTTTAGTATTATGGTGCTAGGAATTGTTGTATTTTATTTAACATCCGCTTTGACATTTGAGAGCACATATTGAATATTATTATGTAAAGGTTTAACCTTATAAGTTGCGATCGACATACTATAAACTAGGCTCACATTGTTCTCTTTGACTTCTAACTTTAAAAAAAAATGATTCAGATTGCTAATATCTTCTCATTCACAAAAAGGATTATCATTAACATTCATTCTATGAAGGTGTTTTTTTGTAAAACAACACCCAGTTGTCATTCTTGATAAAGTGATGATATAACGATTAACAATTTTAAAATTAGAATACTAGGGTTTCGAAGAAGTGGAATTTACTATTAATCAGTAATTTGCACCCTTGACGTTAAGTGATCCCACATACTTCCATAGTTTATCCCAGGAGAGGCATTTATGTTCCACTTGCAAAGAAGTTGCTGAGCCTCAAACTTAACTATTTGGCATTAGTTACATACTAATGTTTGCTCAGAAATTCGTTATAAAAGAAGCATTATGGATAGTATAGATTCAACATTCGTATGTGTAGGTGTTCGGGAAAACAATGCCCCCATAATTTTCAACCAAATTTCTGGAATAAAATAAAACCAACCATACCTTACACGCGCATTTTTTAGCTGCATGCTTTCAATGCATACCTTGGTATGGAAAACTTATACACCTTGTAAAGTACTCTTCATATACCATGAGTTCGTAACATGTAGACTCCGCGGTCATTGTCCAACTATACTCTGTTGGGGTTCCGGGCAGAAACCGCAGCCAAGATGTTTCTTCTGGCCGACGGTTTCGTCACACTCGTAAGGAACATCTCCTGAAAAACAGTTTTCAGGTCATCCGCAGTAGCAGCAGCCCTGAAGATGTCCCTTGCGATTGTTGTCAAAACGTCGGCCAGAAGAAGATCCAGGACGCATATCTTTCACAAATTAATTGCGAATATATCTTCCACAAATCTTCGATACTTTATGCAACCGAAGTTATAGGACACCGAAATATTAACTAAAAATTATTTGCGAACAGTTTTAAATTACGTGTCGCTAGGTGTGCAGTTCGTGTAGTTTCAATAACACAAACAATCGAAGATTTGTAGAGCTCACATTTGCATTTAATTTCAAAAATATAGTACATATAACTCTTATAGTAGATGATATGTATGTAAACCATTATGAACAAAATAGTTCAAAGTATCAACCCTTAAAATTTGTCGCATGTATTTCGAATCACCTGTGCACAAGAGAGAAAGAAAAACGAAGCTTTTAGTTAAATCCTGATTAAATAATTACAAGGTAATCAGGTTTTCATAATTCATTATGACAATATGGAATCAACTTTGTTCTTGAATAATTTAAAATTAATCTCCTAGCGTTGGGATAAAAACAAGAACTCTTTTTCTCATAAATAAAATGAAAAAATGTGTTCCACCATGAATTCCGCGGAAAAAAACTTCATTAATTAAGAAAATTAATTCGCTGGGTGACTAAGTGAAGCCATTACTTACTGGAGTTGTTAATGGCGCTGAAGAATCAAATAACCGAGTGTGATTAATATTTAAATTAAAGAAAAACACTTCTCCACCGCTACGTTTTTTTTACATTTTATAAATGTCAACATTATGGAATATATAAATAAGAGAAATTGTTGCGTTTCGTAAATAACTTGTCTGCTGTCAGTTAGAGGAATCTCATTACCAGCATAATTACATAATATTTCAGAAAGGCCTCTGTATAACTTTTTATTTATTCTACTTTGATGTATTGTTTTGAATCATTATCAAATTTCGCATAATCCATTTATATTACAATATCAATGTAATTTTCATTCCC
>RXPK01000142.1:41174-84928 GCA_004143645.1 Protaetia brevitarsis
TGCAAAAAACTCAATTTATAAATAAACCAGCCTGATTTAATTCAATCGGACGCAGCCAAATCCCCCGTTAGGATACGATGCCGCATTTAAGTACATATGTTAAAATTTTTTGCTTTGTATCTGATTTCCATGTACGATCAACTTAAAAAAAAAATAATGACATAGAGAAAATAACCCTAGAACGTAAGGAGAATACATCTCCTTTATAATCTATCAGCATGCACGTGCGCAGTTCTAAGATTTAATACATTAATCCGCAGAATCTCGAAGTTAAATTTCTGCGAATATATAAATCTCTGCCGAAGGATGCGTCGTGTTTGTCGCATATAAATCAAGGGATTAGCTTTCGAATGTTTGTCGCATATATGTATACTTTCTTTGTTGTTTATTTGGCCATCGATTTATTCCCGCGTGTTTAAATGACATAATTACAAATACTCAAAATAATTATACACGAATACGATAATATTTGAAGAAATAAATTTACTGAGCCATTACTTGATTAGCAAATATAGGTTTGTTTTGTAAGAATTTTTTAATGTTGGTGTATAAAATAATTTAGACCAAACAAATATTAACTATCTGACTGATTAAACGTAAGTGAATTTTCCGTTGCACAAAGCGTAAAAATATAAGAAAGCGAAGAGTCGGTGCGATACGAATGAAAGTGTTTAACTGCCCCCGCAGCGATAGGTAGCATTCATAAATGAATTTCAATTTCGCCAAATTATTATGAAATGAATATTAAAGAGTCAAACAAGTAATACCGTTAGTAAATATAAAAAAAACCAAAACACACATATTGCTCAATGGATTAATATTCGTTTTATAATTAAATTAAAACATATTTTTATTTTAAAGCGAGCTACACACGATATTTGCTTTATTTATATCGTCAAATGCCTATTAACTTTCTCATAGCACATATTATATCTTATTTTAATGCTGAAATCTACAGCGTCTTCGATTTATTACACTACGCGTGGAGATGTAGTGTCATCGCTTTTATTAATGCTGCTATATTAAAATAAAAACATTAATTAGTGCATAAGAATGGGTAAGTCGAAAACGTTCTAAAATATTGTCACAATAACAGCGGAAATTCAATTTTTAAAACTTGGAATATTGAATTCAATAGGCATAACTTAAAAATATTTTTGACTATATAGACTGTCCAACCAAGACTTGGTTCTTTGATTACAGTTCTATTTGTTGTTTTAGGAAAAAGACTTTCTATATTATTCCATTTTTAAATTTTTACGTAAGAAATAAAATAGCAGAATAATATCGGATTTTTACGCGTTTTTTTGGGTCACTATTTGCGATATAGAATCAAAACAGATGGCTCGATTAAAACGGAAGAAATATTATAAAAAATGGCATTTTGCAACAGATATTGTGTTCAAATCCTTTTGTCTGATTCGTTTTGGCAATAAATGCGACGCAATATGGGCAGAGACTTTAAATATAAAGGAGAACGCAATTTTTTTTTTGAAGCTGAGACTATGCAATTTTTGGGCCACTATTGCGAATATAAATCAAATAATATAGCGGACTAAATGGAGGAATATTTTAAAAATGAATTTTTGAACAGACATTTGTGTTTGTATCGTTGCATTTGATGCTATAATATTTTTGGAAAAATAAAATGCGAATAAAGTGGGAGAAATTAATATAGGAAATCGCCCCCTATTTTTAAAGTGTAACTTATGGATTTTATAAAAGGGACAAGAATTGAAAGGGAGTGGAAAGGGAATGGAGGAAAAATGGGAAAGGAAGGAATGGGAAAATGGGAAAGAATGGGAATGTGAAAGGGAAGAAAGAATGGAAAGGAATGGAAGAATGGGAATATGGAATGGAATGATAGGAAGGAATGGGAATGGGAATGGGAAAGGGAATGGAATGGAATGGGAAGGGAATGGGAAATGAATGGGAAAGGAATGGGGAAGGAAGAAAGAATGGAAAGGGAAGAAAGGGAATGGACAGGGAAGGGAAGGAATGGAAAGGAATGAAAGGAATGGGGAAGAATGGAATGGAATGGGAAAGGGAATGAAGGAATGGAAAGGATGGAAAGGAATTGGAAGGAATGGGAAAGGGAATGGGAAGGATAAAGGAATGGGGAAGGAATGTGAAAGGGAATGGAAGGGAATGGCAAAGGAATGGGAAGGGAATGGACAACGGAATGGGAAAGGAATGGGAAAGGAAAGTAATGGAATGGAAAGGAAAGAATGCATGGAAAAATGGGAAAGGGAATGGGAAGGAATGGGAAAGGAATGGGAAAGAATGGGAAGGGAATGGAAAGGAACTGGGAAAGGAATGGAAAGGAATGGAAAGGAATGGAAAGTGAATGGAAAGGAATGAAAGGAATGGAAAGGAATGGAAGAGGGGAATGGGAAGGGATGGGAAGGGTATGTGCAAAGGAATGGTAAAGAATGGGAAGGGAAAGAAAGGAAAGGAAAGGAAATGGAAAGGGATTGGAAAGGAATGGGAAAGGAATGGATAAGGAATGGGATAGGGAAAGGAATGGAAAGGGCTGGAATGGAAGGAAAGGGAAAGGAATGGGAATGAATGGAATGAAAGGGGAATGGAAGGGAATGGAACGAATGGGAAAGGGAATAGGGAATGAAATAGAAAAGGAAGAAATAGTAATTGGAACAAGAAGGGATGGAAAGAGAATAGGGAAAGGAAAAGGGACAGGGAATAGAGAATGAGAATAGGGAACGAGAAGGGAAAAGAGAATAGGAATAAAACTAGGGAAGGAATGGGGAAGAAAATGGAAAAGGGAATGGCGAAAGGAATAGGATAAGTAGAGAAAATAGGAAAGGGAATGGGAAGATTTAATAGAAAGAATTGGGGAAGGGAAGAGATTAAGGAAAGGAATAGGAAAGGAGTAGGAAAGGACTAGGGAAAAGAATAGGAAACGGTAATAGTAAAGGAATACAATACGGAAAGGGACAACGAAATGAGAAAAAGGAATAGGAAACAATACTTTCTATTCTATCTATTACTAAATTATTGTTTACGTATGTGAAATACCTGCCACATCGAGTCAGCCAATGACAAAACAAAAATCTATATAATAAGCAGACAATATAGATAGAGGAATAAGCACTGAAATATATATAGCTTATTAAAACAAAATTGTCATCAGCTGTGTTTCCTCGCTTTTTGTGCTTTATCTAACAAACGTCTAATATAACTTTTTGTCGAGCAAAGTAAATTAATGAGTTGTCAATATTTATGGAGTTACGTTGGCTATAAATTATATCTCGCGAAGGATAAATAAAAACTAATCAAATATAAAAATCGTCAAATGCAAGTTGGTTATTATATGAGAGTGGATCATTTATTTAAACGCAGTAATGTATATAATTAGCCCAAGTAAAATTAATCTCATATTCGGTGTCCTCAAGAATCACGTGTATTATAAACGTTACAACAAAAACTTTTCTACAAAAATGTTGCAGAATTCAATCCTGCTAACCTAAAGATATTTTCAACGTATACAGGTGTTCCAAAAGTAAGAACAAAAGTAAACTACTTAAAACGTACTGCACATTATAAAAGATGATTTCAATGTAATGACCGACTTCAAACAAACCACTTTTCAAGTACCACCTTCCTCTACTCCTAGATGCGCAGCATCTATTATATTATTAAAAGTTTGATAGCTCTATCCTTGTCTAAACAGCAGCGCTCGCCCATATAACGTTGGTAAATTCGGTTAGGAAAACTATTACGGTTAAAGGTTCGAAAGCCAGTAATTAAAGGAAATATAGACGGACCGAATGGCGACGACGGTCGCACCGGACTGCGGATATCTGTTTATCGGCAAAAGTACTTAAAGAGGAGAAAATTCGCCGAAATTTACATCGTAGTAGCGGTTAGAAGCGAACGTCACTGCACCGACGCGCTGCCAGAAACGTCAGATTTCATTCTCGTTTGTCACAATTGGGGTATTTTGTTCGATCGTGCAAACCGAGTGCCGCTTCTGAGTGGTTATTTCGAAATTTCTTATCATATTCCTCTTACAGTCGAACCCTAAATTAGGTAGAACGCGTTATTTTTTTCAAAACGAGTCATTTATAAGCGATGTTTTCGGGAAAGCGCGCTGTTTGACGGAATTCGTTCGATGGTTCGTATTAATTCGCCCGGCAAAACCTTCGAATTTCGTGGCACGATTTCGATTTTAATGCCATGTAAAAAGTCAAACATGGTTCGAAAATACTATAAAGCATACATTAACGAACGCAGATGAAGAATCGCCAAATATTTCCATTCGTGATGATTATGTTCATTAACCTAACATGTTATTTCGAATAACTAACAACAGCGATGTGGAGTAATTGAATTATATTGTTATGGATCAATACTGTTGCTTAAAAGGAAAATCAGATACACGTAATACACCGTCAAGATGTTTTTGATTATTATAATTATACAATTTTTAGAAAATCGTTGAGCAAGTTTCGAGAGAGATGTCAAATCATAACCCAATTTTTTTTACTTTAGGAGACCGAAAACCGAATTAGTATCACAGCATCACAGAATGTACTTCAACAGGAGAGCTTCAGATGTGCTAAAAGTTATCGTGAAGCTTCTCCCAATAAGTGTCGAGCCATTACGTTCCCCTCCGAGGAAATTTGTGCCAACCGCTTATAATTATATTATGAAGAATAATCTTTGTTAGAATTAAAGTTATACTTCAGTTTTTTTATGTATCATGCCTCCAATTCCATTTAAATGGAATTTTCATCGAGAAACGAGAGTAATTTCAAAAAGACACAGCTTCTGGATTTCCATTACGTTAAGGAAAGTTTATATTATACATTTGGAACACACGTATGTACTTTTATTAACATTTATTCTCTCGAATAAAAAAATATTCAAATACTTAGAACTTTATTACCTACCTCCCTGCAAAATAGTACATTACTTTATCTAAATTATTAACGATTTTTACTAGCGAGCCTTTTCATTAATTAATATTTTAAAAGAGTTTAAGCTATCAAGATATAATTCCTTCTGCTAATTATCAAGTAAGATACACAATTTAATAATCTCTTATTATTTTTATACTAATCTCGTACATCAAATGTGTTGACACAATTGTATATATTCACCATAGCAGTGTTGTTCTAATGCTTTTAAACAATGTATTGAGATTGGCTAACAGCTGTACTTTCCAATAAATTGTACTATTTACTTTTTGACAATTACTTGAATTGTAGTTGTCAATAAATTCTAATTTATATTATTATATATTTTGTTTAAAACAGGTTCTGTGTAATTTGATATGATCTGCCATCATCACCACAATCAGATTTCTTTGTTACCGCCACCCATCCCTACATTGAAAGTATTTTTTCTGAATAATTACAAGGAATTGATATAATTGAAAATTATTGTACTAAATTCCTCAATATGAGTCTAGTTGTACTATTTTATTCAATTGTACTAAAATAGTACAATAGTACGCTTCGGAACAATACTGCCATAGAGTAACCATGGTACAAATAATACGGTATGCTTACGCGCATACGAAAGTTACGTCAGAAAGGGGACTTACTCAGTTGTGACGTAGTGACTAAGATCTCTTTGTTTGACTCAGTTAATAAACTGTTGTTACTTCCATTGACAGTCTCGCTTAAACCAAATACAATTATAAATAATAAAAAAATATAAATATATATGGCAAAGAATAGTTCCGCTGGCTTACTATAGATGTCCCAGCTAGCTGATTTTAGAAAAGTACACACCAAACAAATATTAAACGTGATTCTACGTGATTTAAACGTAAGTGGGAAATTTCCGTTGCACAAACGCTAAAAATATAAATAACACGAAGGTCTACATACGAATGAAAGTGGTTTAACTGCGCGCGCAGCGAAGAGTTAGAATTTCAATTCGCAAAATTATTATGAAATGAATATTAAACAAGTCAAAGCAAGTAACAGTTCAGTAAATAATAATAAAAACCAAATATACATATTGGCTCAATGAGTTCATATTCGTTTTATAATGAAATTAAAACATATTTTTATGTTAAAGCGAACAACACACGGAATATTTGCTTTTATTTATTTCGTCAAATGCCTATTAACTTTCTCATAGCACATATTATATCTATTTTTAATGCATGAATTCTACAGCGTCTTCGATTTATTACACTACCGCGTGGAAATGTATTATCTATCCTTTTTATCAATAGTGTATATTAAAATAAAAAACATAATTAGTGCATAAGAATGCGGTAAGTCGAAAACGTTATAAAATATGTCACAATAACAGCGGGAAATTCAATTTTTAAAACTTGAATTATTGGGAATTCAATAGGCATAACTTAAAAATATTTTTGACTAATAGACTGTCCAACCGAAGACTTTGTCTTTGATTACAGTTCTATTTTTGATTTTAGGAAAAAGACTTTCTTATATATTATTCCATTTTTAAATTTTACGTTAAGAAAATAAAATAGCAGACATAATATCTGGGATTTTTACGCGATTTTTTGGTCACTATTTGCGAATTTAGAATCAAAAACAAGATGCGCGATTAAAACGGAAGAAGAGTATTAAAAAAAATGCATTTTGCAACAGATATTTGTGTTCACAGCCTTTTGTAGTGCTGAATTCGATTCTTACAAGAGTTTTTTAGAAAATAAAAATGGAGATTCAATATTGCAGAGAAAATTTGATTCTGATATTAGTTTTTGGCAAAATAAAATGCGGACGCCAATATGGGGCAGACTTTTGAAATATAAAAGAAACCGCAATTTTTTTTTGAAGCTTGAGACTTATGCAATTTTTTGGGCCACTATTTGCGAATATATAATCAAATACATGATAGCGCGGACTAAATGGAGAATATTATTAAAAAAATGACATTTTGCAAACAACATTTGTGGGTGTTTGATCGTTGCATTTGATGCTGATAATATTTTTGGAAAAATAAAATGGCGAATAAAGTGGGAAGAAAATTGAAATATAGGAAAATCGCGAACTATTTTTTAAAGCTGTAAACTTATGGGATTTTTAAAAAGGAAAGGAATGGGAAAGGAAGGATGGGAAAGGAATGGAGGGAATGGGAAGGAATTGGAAAGGAATGGGAAAGGAATGGAAAGTAATGGGAAAGGATTGGAAAGGAATGGGAAAGGAATGGAAAGGAATGGGAAAGGGAATGGAAAGGAATTGGAAGAGGGAATGGAATGGGAAGAATGGGAAAGGAATGGGAAAGGGATGGGAACGGGGAAGGAACGGGAAAGGAGAGGACTGGGAAAGGGAAAGGGAATGGGAAAGGAATGGGAAAGGGAATGGAAAGGGAAATGGAAAGGGAATGGGAATGGAATGGAATGGAAATGGGAAATGGAATGGGAATGGGAAAGGAATGGAAAGGGAATGGAAAGGGAATGGGAAAGGAATGAATGGAATGGGAAAGGAATGGGAATGGGAAGGGATGGAAAGGAATGGGGAAAGAATGGTAAAGGGAATGGATGGAATGGGAAAGGAATGGGAAAGAAATGGGAATGGAAAGGGAATGGGAAGGGAATGGGAAAGGGAATGGAAAGGGAATGGGAAAGGGAATGGAAAGGGAATGGGAAAGGAATGGAAAGGGAATGGGAAAGGAATGGAAAGGAATGGGAAAGGAAATGGGAAAGGGAATGGGAAGGGAATGGGAAAGGGAATGGAAAGGGAATGGGAAAGGGAATGGGAAAGGGAAAGGGAATGGAAAGGAATGGAAAGGAAATGGGAATGGGAATGGGAAAGGGAATGGGAAAGGAAATGGAATGGTAAAGGGAATGGAAAGGGAATGGGAAAGGGAATGGGAAAGGAATGGGAAAGGGAATGGGAAGGGAATGGGAAAGGAATTGGAAAGGAATGGGAAGGGAATGGGAAAGGATGGAAAGGGAATGGGAACGGGGAAAGGGAACGGGAAAGAACGGGGAACGGGAAAGGAACGGGAAAGGAACGGGAATGGGAACGGGAAGGGAGGATGGGAAAGGGAATGGGAAAGGGAAAGGGAAGGGAAAGAAAGGAATGGGAATGGGGAAAGGAATGGGACGGAATGGGAAGGGAATGGGAATGGGAAAGGGAATGGGAAAGGGAATGGAAAGAATGGGAAGGGAATGGAAAGGAATTGGGAAAGGGAATGGGAATGGAAAGGGAACGGGAAAGGAAAGGGAACGGGAACGGAACGGGAACGGAACGGGACGGGGAACGGGAAAGGAACGGGAAAGGACGGGAAGGGAACGGGATGGGAAAGGGAATGGAAAGGGAATGGGAAAGGGAATGGGAAAGGGAATGGGAAAGGGAATGTAAGGGAATGGGAAAGGAATGGGAATGGGAAAGGGGAATGGGAATGGAATGGGAAAGGGAATGGAAGGAAGGAAAGGGAATGGAACGGAAAGGAACGGGAAGGGGAAAGGACTGGGAAAGGGAAGGGAATGGAAAAGGAATGGGAAAAGGGAATGGGAAAGGAAAAGGGAATGGGAAAGGGAATGGGAATGGGAAAGGGAATGGGAATGGGAAGGGAATGGGAATGGAAAGGAATGGGAAAGGGAAAGGGAATGGAAAGGGGAAGGGAAAGGAATGGAGATGGGAATTGGAAAGGGAATGGGAATGGAAAGGGAATGGAAAGGGAATGGAGAAGGGAATGGGAAAGAATGGGAATGGGAATGGGAAGGGAATGGGAAAGGAAATGGGAATGGAAAGGGAATGGAAAGGGAATGGGAAAGGGATGGGAAAGGGAATGGGAAGGGAATGGAAAGGGAATGGGGAAGGGAATGGGAAAGGGAATGGAGAAGGGAATGGAAAGGGAATGGGAAGGGAATGGGAAGGAATGGGAAAGGGAATGGGAAAGGGAATGGAAAGGGAATGGGAAAGGGAAAGGGATGGGAAAGGAATGGAAAGGAATGGGAAGGGAAATGGAATGGGAATGGAAAGGGATGGGAAAGGAAATTGGAATGGAAAGGGAATGGGAAAGGAATGGGAAGGGAATGGGAAAGGGAATGGGAAAGGAATGGGAAAGGGAATGAAAGGGAATGGGAAAGGGAAATGGGAAAGGATGGGAAAGGAATGGGAAAGGGAATGGAAAGGAATGGGAAAGGAAATGGGGAAGGGAATGGGAAAGGAATGGGAAAGGGAATGGGAAGGGAAATGGGAAAAGGAATGGGAAAGGGAATGGAATGGGAAAGGGAAAGGGAAGGGAAAGGGAATGGAAAGGAATGGGAAAGGGAATGGAAGGGAATGGGAACGGAAGGGAAGGGAACGGAAAGGGAACGGGAAAGGGAACGGAAAGGAACGGGAAAGGAACGGGAATGGAAAGGAAGGGAATGGAAAGGGAATGGGAAAGGGAAAGGAATGGGGAATGGGAAAGGGAATGGAGGGAGATGGAAAGGGAAATGGAATGGGAAAGGAATGGGAAGAGGAAGGGAATGGGAAGAATGGGAATGGGAAAGGGAATGGGAAAGGGATGGGAAAGGGAAAGAATGGGAAAGGGAATGGGAAAGGGAAAGGGAAAGGGAATGGGAATGGAATGGGAATGAACGGGATGGGAAATGGGAATGGGAAAGGGAATGGGAAAGGAATGGGAAAGGAATGGGAAAGGGAATGGGAAAGGGAATGGGAAAGGGAATGGGAAAGGAATGGGAGAATGGGAAAGGAATGGGAAAGGAATGGGAAGGGAATGGAAAGGGAAAGGAATGGAAAGGATGGAAAGGGAAGGAATGGAAAGGAATGGGAAAGGAATGGGAAAGGAATGGAAAGGGAATGGGAACGGAAAGGAACGGGAAAGGGAACGGGAACGGAAAGGAACGGGAAAGGGAACGGGAAAGGAACGGGAAGGACGGAATGGGAAGGGAAAGGGAATGGGAAAGGAAGGGGAAAGGAAAGGGAAAGGGAATGGGAATGGAATGGGAAAGGGAATGGAACGGAATGGGAAAGGGAATGGGAATGGAAAGGGAATGGAAAGGAATGGAAAGGAATGGGAAAGAACTGGAATGGAAAGGGAACGGGAAAGGAAAGGGAACGGGAACGGGAACGGGAACGGGAACGGGAACGGGAACGGGAACGGAACGGGAAAGGAACGGGAAAGGGAACGGGAATGGGAAAGAATGGGAAAGGGAATGGGAAAGGGAATGGAAAGGGATGGAAAGGAATGGTAAAGGGAATGGGAAAGGAATGGAATGGAAGGGATGGAAGGGAATGGGAATGGGAAAGGAAATGGAATGGGAGGAATGAATGGGAAATGAAAGGGAATGGGAATGGGAAAGGGAATGGGAATGGAATGGGAATGGGAAGGGAATGGAACGGGAAAGGGAACGGGAAAGGGAACGGGAAAGGAACGGAATGGGAAGGGAATGGAAAGGAATAGAGAATAAATATAGGGAACGAGAATGGGTAATAGAATAGAAAAAGGAACGGAAAAAGATAGAAAAAGGAAATGAAAAAAGGAATGTGAAAGGAATGGGGAAGGGATTAGGAGAAGGGAATGGGGAAAGGATTAGGAAAGGAATGGGAAAGGGAATAGGGAAAGGAATGGAAAGGGAATGGGAAAGGGAATGGGAAGGGAATGGGAAGGGAATTGGAAAGGGAATGGGAAAGGAATAGAAAGGGAATGGGAAAGGGAATGGGAAAGGGAATGGGAAAGGAATGGTAAAGGGAATGGAATGGGAAAGGAATGGGAAAGGAATGGTAAAGGAAAGGGAATGGGAAAGGAATGGAATGGAAAGGAATGGGAAAGGGAATGGGAAGGGAATGGGAACGGGAATGGGAAGGAATGGGAATGGGAAAGGGAAATGGGAAAGGAATGGGAAAGGGAATGGAAAGGAATGGGAACGGGAATGGAACGGGAATGGGAACGGAAAGGGAACGGGAAAGGGAACGGAAAGGGAACGGGAAAGGAACGGGAATGGGAAAGGGAATGGGAATGGGAAGGGAATGGGAAAGGAATGGAAAGGGAATGGGAAAGGGAAGGGAAAGGGAATGGGAAGGGAAATGGGAAGGGAATGGGAACGGAAAGGGAACGGAATGGGAACGGATAGGGAACGGGAAAGGGAACGGGAAGGGAATGGAAAGGGGACGGAAAGGGAATGGAAAGGAAAGGAATGGAAAGGGAATAGAGAATAAATATAGGGAACGAGAATGGGTAAATAGAATAGGAAAAAGGAACGGAAAAAGGGAATAGAAAAAGGGAATGGAAAAAGGGAATGGGGAAAGGGAAAAGAAATGGGAAAATAAGGAACAGGGAAGAGAGAATAAGAATAGGAACGGGAATAGGTAAAGGGAATAAGAAAAGGGAATAGAGATAGGGAATGGGAAAACGAAATGAGAAAAAGGGAATAGGGAAAAATACTATTTCTATTCTATCTATTACTAAATTGATGTTTACCGTATGTGAAATACCTGCCTACATCGAGTCATCCAATGACAAAAAAAATCTATATAATAAGAAGACAATATAGATAGAGGAATAAGCACTGAAATATATATATATATACCTTATTAAAACAAAATGTATCAGCTGTGTTTTCCTCGCTTTTTTGTGCTTTATCTAACAAACGTCTAACATAACTTTTTGTCGAGCAACGTAAATTAATGAGTTGTCAATATTATGGAGTTTACGTTGGTTCTAAATATAATCTCGCGAAGGATAAATAAAAACTAATAAATATAAAAATCGTGAAATTGGAATTGTAGTTATTATTATGAAGATGGATCATTTTTATTTAAACGCAGAATATTTATATAATTAGCCCTAAGTAAAGATAATCTCATATTCGGTGTCTTCAAGAATCACAGAATTGTGTGTATATAA
Organism: Protaetia brevitarsis; assembly: GCA_004143645.1. Lineage (NCBI taxonomy): Eukaryota > Metazoa > Arthropoda > Insecta > Coleoptera > Scarabaeidae > Protaetia > Protaetia brevitarsis. The sequence goes on from RXPK01000142.1 coordinate 52,989, forward strand.
TACGTACAACATAAATAACGATCGACTCACAAAAAAGATGACATAGGGAAAATAAGCCTATAACAACAGAAAATTACATTCCTATTGGCATATCGCTTATACCGGTAATATTTCATATAGAGAATTAGGTATTAGGTACTTATAATCTTAAAAAAGATATTTGTAGGCAAATGTGAGGGCCACCGACCTGTATAAAATATCGGAAAAACAAAGTGGAAAATAAATATTTTCTTTAAAGAAAACTACGACTTGACAATATGATCGCCACCTATTCCGAAAAAGTCTTTTCTACAAAAGTGTTATAGAATTGAATGCTGCATAACCCAAAAATATTTTTAAATATACGGGGTGTTCAGGAAGACTGACTCTTTGATTATAGCTGTATTTTTGCTTTAAAAAAAAACTTTTCTACAAAAGTTGTGCAGAATTCAATGCTGTATAACCTAAAAATATTTTCAACTATACAGGGTGTTCCAAAAGTAAGAACAAAAGTAAACTACTTAAAACGTACTGCACATTATAAAAGATGATTTTCAAGTGAATGGACCGACTTCAAAAAACCACCTTCCTCAAGTACCACCTTCCTCTACTCCTAGATGCGCAGCATCTAGTTACTAAGATTAATCTTTGATCAATAACTCAGTAATCGATGCGATAATTAAATTAAAGTTTAGAGAACCGATTGCCAATAATTCTTTTATTTTATTAAAAGAAATACTAGTAGAAAAAAATAGTACTTACGTATTAAGAAACAATATAATAATAATTATTATTATATACACACATTAATACTCGATATTTATATTAACTTTAAATAACTGTTATTATAACATCCTAACTGTACCATGTTGACTTACCTCTCTTATTGAAACTTCCAATCTTTTCACGATCCGGAAGACGGGCAGACGCGGAACGTGCTAACTTATCTTTGGACGGATGTTGCCCCATGTTTCCCCAGGGATTTTCAATTTTAAACTAACTAAATCATATCACAATAATATATCACATCTATATAATTTTGTAGGAGCCATCGTCGATGCTTGGAAAAGTCCCACCGATTAATTAGGCTTTGTGTCACATAACCGGCGAAATGAAAATGATGTACGAGAGATTGATATGCTTTAGGGAATTCATTTGAGCAGGTGTGGATATCTCAGCACTATAAAAAAAGGGATAATTTTAGCTATTCCGTTCGTTTCACTCCATTTAATAAAAATGATATAATTTGGTTTTCATTCCAAAGGAAAACAATTGAAAATTCTAATTTGATTATCTAACTAGAAAAGTTTATTAATAAAAAGCAGCATTTTCTCCTGTTCACCAGTGTCAACCCAACCATTTTACTTTCAGAACACCAGCGCCAAAGTTATTTTACAAACCGCATCATCTATACTATATAAGTTTATAAAACAAAGGCAAATATCTAGTCAAGTTGATGGGGCTACCAATGCAAAACTGACTGATACTGTGTGAAAATGACTTCAATTTGTTTTACACCTCATTGCGTCGTATGTATTACGCAAATAATTTGTTTTTTTTTTAATTTTTTCTATATATTGTCCATTATACAGATTTGATGCATATCTACTTGCAATCGCCCAAGGCATTTGTTTGACATTAAAATGCTAATTTGTTTAGAATTATGCTAATTAGTGTATAAGCACAGAAGAAGTGGAGAAATCTGTTGAAATCTGGTGTTAGCGCCTAAGCCTTTATCATATTGAAAAAAAAAAAACTGATGTATTAAGAAATGTAATATAAGTAATAAGCTTTTTTAATAAAATTGTTTCTCCAGCTATTTTATTGCGGCGAAATACCTGTGGTAAAAAGTTGAAAAGTAAATATTAAGTAATATCCCTACAGAGAAAAAATCTCAAGAGGCTCCTCGCGTGGGTATGCGACGATGCCGTAATATAAAACCCATAATATAGATACATTCATACCACACGAAGATAACTGTTTAATATTAATTAATTAGTATTGTAATACTATACGGCTTGCGGTTGTTTATTCATAACAGCAGATTATATCCCGCCAATTAAATCTTAACTGGATTTAAAGTAGCTTCATATGTCTATGGTATAGAACGGTATTGTTAATACATAGGAAATTTGACTTAATTAGAGAAGCGCAAATGTGTCCAGTAATTGATAAGTGAAGAAGTGAACATTTTAGTTTATGTTTATGAATGAATTGAGTCACTGTTATTTATAATTAAATAGCATAGCTAATTTTTGAAAATACTATCAGAATTGCAATAAGAATGTATACAACGTGTGTATAAATTGTCGCAAAAGCTATGCGCAGTGACATTCTTCCTTCGTTTCTGAATCTAAAATCTAACTGGTAAAATATGGTACTATGCTTCATGCGTCTTCAGGAGCCACTTGAAAGTAACATACATTTGGCAACACTATAGTCGCATACTACCGTAATGTTAGTTACAATACTTGTCAAAATTGACAGACCAGAATTACAATGACAAATTGGATAACACAAATGATACATAGGGAAAAGCATAAGAAAGCTTTATTAAAACAGAATTAGTGGTTTTGATTTTTCGAACGCATCTCTTGTAATAAATTAGCGACACTATTACCTACGCATATGTTCAAATTGATATCCGTCTGTTTGTAAACACATTTTCAATCTACGAGGTATTGTCTGTATTACTTGTTCAAGCCTTTCCGGTGTAATTTCTAATACTGCCGCGCTAATTCGTCCTATAACTTCGTCAGCGTCTTGTAGAGGTGTTGCGTAAACTTTCACCTTTATGAAACCCCAAACAAAAAAGTCTAAAGGATTGAGGTCGGGAGACCTTGCAGGTCATAAGATAGGACCACCGCAACCAATTCACCTGTTAGGGAAGTGTTCATCCAACCACTCTCTCACATTACGAGAAAAATGTGCCGGAGCTCCAACAACATGTTACGGCGTATATTCAATGGCATCTCGTCAATAACTTGTTCTAATACATTTAAATACCCGTTGGCATCAAGTCGATTTGGCAGATAGATTGGCCCAACGACACGGTGATTTATTATACCCAGTCAAACATTAACTGAAAACTTTCTTTGGTGACCGTATTCCCGCATGAGGATTTTCATCTGCCCAATGGTGAAAATTATGGGTATTGAGTACACCATCTCTGGTAAACATAGACTCGTTGGTCCAAAGAACACCTCTTAAAACGTCGCCATCTTCTTGAATCCTATTTAAGATACTATGACAAAAGTTTAAACGGTGTATGTTATCGTTTTCATAGAGCGGCTGCACCTTAGTTATATGGTATGGATAAAGAAGCTTTTCACGTAGAACCAAATTAACGGTTCCGTTATTACTGCGGATATTGAATGTGGACGCCAACTGTCGAGTACTGACGGAGGGATCTTCATGTACTGAGTCTAGAATTTCCTCTTCCAGTTGTAATGTACGCCGTTGTCTAGGTCGACCAGCGTTGGAATTTCTTTTCTTAAACGAACCAGTTTCACGTAGACGTTGGCCCAGCCGTCGAAATACGTTTCCAGTAGGATGTCTCCGGTTTGGAAAACGTACGCGATATTCCTGTTCTACCATGTTAGCATTTCCATTACAAAAATCGTATACCATATACATATCGGCATATTCATTAAATGTAAAAACCATTGTAAATAAACAAAACAATAATACGAGAACGATAAAAACACTGAAACAGAAAAACTAATCAAGAGAATACGAGTAATCACGAAAAAGAGCAGAGCTTGCATAAAATTAAACACTTCAGATTAATGTCAAAATTTGACAGTAATGGTTTTGATTGAAATCAAATTAGAATACAAAGTCATTTGTCCTACAATGTTGCCAAATGTGTTTTTTTGTTTTTTTGCGGCAATTTATACACACGTTGTATACCTAAACAAGATTTACTATCAGAATGTAAGAAGAAAAGAACTTGTTCTCTGTAATTATTTTATCGGTGGATTTAATCTTTTTGATTAGTCGTCGTATGTGCACTTGCATGATGACGGAAACGTAAACCGTTTCCTAATGTCAAATGCGAGCACCATTCCGAATGATAATAAGCAACTTTATATGTACTCCTTGTTGTATACAAACCCATAAACTGGCTGGGTATCTTTATAGGTTCAACGTGCTTAATAAGTAGCTACAACATTAACAACGTTAACCCCAGTAACACAGTTTTATTCTGTAAGCAGGTATATTGTACGATGCAATGAAGTATTTTAATTCAATTAATACATTATTCACTTTTGAATAGAGCATCTTAATTTTTACGCGAACTTAGATTCAACTAAGAAGGTAAGATATCCATGCCAATTCAGATAGTGGAAACCTCGCAATCCAATTTGTCTATACATGTACAACACTTTCCTATTGAATTAGTATCGTAATAAAATCGCTTGTGTAAAAATTTTAACAATCAGTTTACGCTAGTTAAGTAACCGTGCTTCTTACAGAGGCGTAGAAAATTCGACTAAAACTAGTATTTGGCGTTACATCAGTCAAACAAGCTTCAACTAATAGGAAGTGCTTCTATTTATACATTTATTGGATTGTTGGCAAATAGAGTGAGTCGAAGAGACGATATCTCAGTTTAGAAACGTATTCGAGTATTGTTCAGGATTGTTTTGGATTTAAACAGAGATTCCGGATGGCGTTGCGCAGTTGATACTTATTTGAATTGCATGAGAATTCCATGTTGAACAGTTATTATTGGACTATCTATGGGAAAATGTTGCTTTTACGAGCTTGGCCGTCTGTTGCGTCCGATGGATTAATTAATATACTAAACGATCTCTGAAGTAGAAGAATTTCGGTTGGTGAAGGATTACGAGCCGATTCTCGTCTTTCGTTTAACTTATTAATAGAGACGTTTGTTATTTTGATGTTTGAATAAATATTACATAAATTTCGTAGGGAAGACAGTGATTTCGTTATAACTTCTTGGGACCTTATTTCTTTCTGGGTGTTTTATTTCGGGAAACATAATACGTTGAGAAAAATAGTGTACATGATATCAATGAACGAAATGTGTCATTGTTCTGGATAAAATATTATTTACAATCTTTGGTTAAGTAATAACAAGATTTATTAGTGAAATAAATTAGTTTTCGTTATCATAACAAATCATTGTAAATTAGTGTTATGTTAACTATATTTTCATATGTTCAACAAATAATTTTGTTAATAATATGAATTTTAACGAATATACAGGATATTCCACGTAACTGGTTCATTAAAAGTTTATGATGTTCTATTATTTACTTATATTTGAGATTTTGGCACCAGTATCTGTTAGATTGGAACTATAAATGTAAAATACCTTAACCAAAATATCACTTCCGGTTGACCGGAAATGGATGTCAACTTTGTTATTTTAAATAGAATGATATAATTTTTTATTCATTTTTGGATTCTACAACTATAAATACGTCAGTTTTCATTAGCTATTCCTATAGTTACATGTTGCCGTTTTTGAGTTATTTAAATTTTTCTTTTTTTTTTTAGTCATACTCATTGCATCATTGAGAAATTAATATCTCGGTTAATACTGCAAGTAGAGACTCCAAATTTGCTATATTATGAATGTAGATATTATTCTAAGAAACAGTACACACACTTTACATTCTAACATACAGGGTGTTCAAAACTGAGGAACAAAGTGACATATTTTCAAATGCAGAAAACTCAATTTTTTTAAATAGAACACCCTGTATTTTAATCCAGAATTAGGAAGTAAATATCATCCCCTATCACTTTATATCATCATTCCCTATACCTATCTTTAATAGATTTTGAGATATGAGCGACTTTTTGTTAAACAGACTAAGTAGCCTTATCTTTAAATGTTTGTAGCTGGCTCTGAAATGGATTCACGTCAAATTCATGTATTATTTTTGAATAACCATACAAGAATGTCTGTTCGAATAGTCATTTCTATTAATATTGCGTTGTACGAAAGTGTAATTACAATGATATACATAAACACTTTTGGTTAGTCAATGAATTTGACATTAATCCCATTCAGAGCAAGCTACAAACACGTAAAGATAGGGCTACTTAGTCTGTTTAACAAAAAGTCGTTCATATCTCAAAATCTATTAAAGATAGGTATAGGGAATGTTGATATAAAGTGATGGGGGATGATATTTACTTCTTAATTTCGAATTAAAATACAGGATGTTCTATTTAAAAAGAAAGAATACTTAGTCTGTTTAACAAAAAGTCGCTCATATCTCAAAATTTATTAAAGATAGGTATAGGGAATGCTGATATAAAGTGATAGGGGATGATATTTACTTCCTAATTTCGAATTAAAATACAGGGTGTTCTATTTAAAAAAAATGAATTTTCTGCATTTGAAAATATGTCATTTTGTTCCTCAGTTTTGAACACCCTGTATGTTAAAATGTAAAGTGTACTTACCCGTTTCTTAGAGTTATATCTACATTCATAACATAGCAAATTTGGAGTCTCTACTTGCAGTATTAACCGAGATATTAATTTCTCAATGATGCAATGATAATGACTAAAAAAAAAAGAAAAACTTAAATAACTCAAAAACGGCAACATGTAGCTATAGGAATAGCTAATGAAAACTTACTTATTTATAGTTGTAGAATCCAAAAATGAATAAAAAATTATATCATTCTATTTAAAATAAGAAAGTTGACATCCATTTCCGGTCAACCGGAAGTGATATTTTGGTTAAGGTATTTTACATTTATAGTTCCAATCGAACAGATACTGGTGCCACAATCTCAAATATAAGTAAATAATAGAACATCATAAACTTTTAATGAACCTGTTACGTGGAATACCCTGTATATTGGTATTATTACGTACAATTTTCATGAAATTATTTACGATATGAACGCAATAAAGTGTTAAATGATACATTCTTCGTTAGTTCAATGGTTTGTAATTTATTTCAACAACGAATAGATAGCATACTTTAATGAAAGGTGTACGGTAGTGATTGAATCGCCGACTTACACCGTGCTCGCTGACCGAGTGAGAATTTCGCGTGTGGCTCCTAGAGGACGTGCATCTAAACTCGTAATCTCTTAGGGAGACTCGAGAATAATACTTGAGACACGATACTTGATGAAAGTGAATTTGCTTTTGGAGAATTGCTAAAGACATTTGGTAGGCAGGAACTCACATTTCTATTCCCTTTTCTGCTTGTATCGTGATTCCTCCACAATGGACCATGAGCCCCTGCCATGGCGGCATTCTTACGGTTAATTATTTAGGCATTTTCTTTTGGTGTTTTTTTGGTAATCACCAATGCTTGATATCAATCTTTTAATATTACTTTTACTACAATCCAATTAAATAAAACTGCAACGCTTACTGGATAGCGAATTGAGTGAATGAAATGCGATTATGGACATCAATAAATTAAGTTTATTCTTTTAATTAGAATTTAACTCTATAACAATAACTAAAATTTATTAGAACTATGAATAACATACATTAAGTCACTTGCGATGCCGCTAGCATAATATTCATCGTATTGATGTCATTTCTCATTCTTCTATTGGAATTCATTCATAAAATTAATAACTCACGGTCATAGGAACAATTACTACTTTTTATTTTAATTCTAGTTGGCTAGATATTGACTTTATAAAAACTCTGCTGATACAAAAAAAAATATTGATTGCTTTGAAAATGAAAAAAAAAATATTTAGGTATCTCCATGAAAAGTGAAACACACTGTATGTTTAACATTCTGTTCATAAATTATATTGTTCGAAATGCATGTGGACGCTATTTTGTTCTGATACATTTTGGCAGTGTGACAAGTATTTATCTATGTAAAAGAGTTTGACATTGTTTCTGGTTCAAGTATTGTCAGTTGACATTGAAATGGTTGCATTCCAATACAAATTTTGTAGCATAACGGAAAATACTCTTGAAGATGTTTTTTTTTTTAATTTGTTTGTCTTATGAATTACTTAATTATAATAATTAGCTCAATCTTGTCGGAAAGAAATAATTAGATTTTTTAAAAGAAATAAATACGTAAATATTTCAAATTTTTTTTATAATTATGCTATAGATACTTATGTAGGAAACGCAATTACGGATGAATGTCAGAAACTTGTTTCTAAAAAAAATTAGCACAAAGTCATATATTCAGTTTCTTTCATTAATATTTTAACCGGAAACTGATTGAGTAATATCTATATGGTCACGTATGTAAATAAACTATTTGTAGGGCAAGGTACCTCGTATACGCCCATTTTTTATTCAAATTATCCTAACGTATTAATTTGAAAAGTGTCTTGGAAAAGCACAATTTCATATAAAGAAAATGGATTGTACCACAGGTGTAATTCTATGCTAAAAAAATAAGTTCCACCATAATTAAATTAATTCTAGGCACATTTAAGTAAAGTATTTCAAATTACATTGTTATGAAAAAAAATAATGCGCGAACATAATTTTATATATGCTGATTGTTCCGTAAATTGTTAATCATTTAAATATCTATCAAGGTTAAATAAAGAGGAGTAGATTTTTGTATTTTAGCTTCATAATAGAAGTATCTGTCACATCTAAAAAAAAAAAATATAGTTAAGTATGTGGAGACGTTTTCGAAAAAATGGTTATTATAAAATAAAAGATAAAATTGATTCATTTTATCTCTAAATAATAAATCTAATACATATAAAAAAAGTACAAAATTGCCGCTAAAAAAGATTAAATTGCCCATGTTATGTATCGTTAGTAATGATAGACGATAATTTAAGTTTAAAGGAGTGCTTATTCCTACCCTTTTTAAGTCATATCCGGTGTTCCGCAAGGAATAAACCTGGGACCACTACTATTCATAATATTTATAAACGATGTTGTTTCTCTTATAATAAGCTCTATAGGTCTATAGGTATTTTTAGTCCTCCAAAGTTGATGATGCAAAATTCAGAAGCTTATTAGTCAGTGTAGATATTTGACTGCAACCCCATTATAATTGCTAATGTTATAATTCTAAATCACAAGATGGCATTGACCATGTGTCGATGTTAAATATGACTACGACGGGTGAGTGAGTTAGGTTTTCGAAATGGGTCACTTCAAAATCATAATTACATCAGATTAACTGCAATTTTGGTTAGTCTAATCGTTATTTGTTTAAACGTTCACTGTGTTAATTGAGCAACGCTCAAATAAACTTATTGGATATATTAAATTAATGAAATAGATGTAACCAAAGAATATTGTTAATGCGACTTTATAACGTTTGTAGTATAGATCCAGTTTAAATAAAATAGTAAGCATTTATAAAAACAAGCGCGTTCGCAAGAGATAGTAAACAAATAGATAGAATGTAACATTAAGTTTGTTATGACGTTATTTTACCGAAATATTGGAAATAAAGTCGCAATTGAAGCAATCGTGTGCAAAATTTATTAAAAGCGAACTTAAATAGAAGAATAATAACTAACAAACATGATTGCATTCACTACGTTTGTCTTATAAAATTAACTGAAATTTAACTCGACAACATTTTTAACAAAACCTATTTGGTTTATAGAGCCTGTTTGTCGTTTGTTGTTGTCATTGTTTGTCGTTCGTTTAATGTAATAATAAAATGCCAAATCACAATTGCTTTATCGGCAAATGTAGGTTATTGATTTCCACATGAACTGTATGCCCGTATAATATATTTTTCAGTAAAAGTTATATTACATAAAATGAAAGTTATTTGCGTGCCGAGTTATAATTTATCGACAACATTCGATTTAAAATTGTGCCTTTCTTTATACTCATTGCTTTAGCGAAAATAAATGAAACTTTCTATATATGTACACTGTTGAAAATTTTAACACTTTTTTGACTAATTTAAAAGTCAGGAGAGGTCCACACTGTTTTCGTGTTATTTTGTCGAGAACTATAGAAGTTTAAATTTGACGAACAAAGATAGTCAAGTATTGTCTATTGCTAAGAGGTTATTTTGTCCAACTAACACGTGGAATTATGATATACTTCTAGTCACATTTTATTTGATCTAGACTAGACAAATTTACTAGCTGTTTAACTAAATGAATGCGATCTATTGGATGATTTAACACCGTTTTCTAAACACAACGTCTTTTTAATATGCAACTCTTATTTCTTAGTGCTATAATATTCTCTCTTTAAGGCGTGTTCTCAATTATAAATATACAGAATCACTCATTCAAAAGTTTTGGTTTCAACTAAACGTACTAATTTTAAAATGATTTTTTGAGAACCATTATAAAATTAAGTGAATGTTTATGCTATTTGATTCAAATCTGAACTAATTACGTAAATAGCTGTTCCCAATACATCTTTAAGATGTTGAAATTTTTTATGCCCACTGGAATTAACGTTTAATAACACAAGGTTACGCTTTGCAGGTCAGTCACATTTGGTGGTTTGTTTGGATATGTTAATACGCAGACAAACTCGAAAACAGATACACGTGCAATGCAGGTGGTGCGTATAATGCAATACCGTATTAGATTAGGTGGGGTTTCTATATTTCTATCCGAGGGAAAAATTCTGATTGGTTGATGCTTCTGAATGTCTAGAGAAAATAGTAAATCCTCATATCTGAACAAAGAGTTCACACCAAATTCTAGTAATTTCTGTTCTACTAAACACATGTAGTCAATTCGTCTGGCAAAGTTTGTAAAAATCAACACTAAAATATTTGACTAGCGCAAAATTAACGCCAACACCGTAATATTTTCAACAGTGTAGCTTCGACCAATCCAATTGGTTCTAGATATTTTCGGCTTTCTATCCGTGTAGCGAAAATTGTTGCAGCCTACGATAAGATACTTTTGTCTTTAGGTGCTAATACTGATAATTTATTTAAATATTTTATAATAAATATGTATTAGGCAAGGCGCGCACCGAAATGGCGTGGGGGTGGCGTGAAGGTGACGTGGCAGTGGCGTGGTAAGTGGTGTCACCTAAGCACATGAACTCTCCGTAGGAAATTTTTATAGGATATTTTCTTGGCAAAATGCAGGTATTCGATAAGGATTACATAAACAGGAACTGTATCGATACTTTTTTAGATAAAACTTCTTGGAACTTTGATAAAAAAAAATTAAAATTATGGCATAAAACGTTATAGGAAATTAAGAAAACCGTCGTCTCTGGTAGCCACCAACAGAATGAGGATTCAAACCAGAATTATCAGTTAACAGCCTTCGATTGTTATCGCTGCAGGCCGGCCACCCTGAATTTTGAAAGATATCGCTAACCGACATGAAAATACCGTTGTTTTCTCTAGTTTGAGGGGAATCCGCCAAACTTTAAAAACAAAACATCCCGAGGAAAGAAAAATCTCTCCGAGCAAAATATACACAAACAATAAATATATACCAGGTAAGCTTGAATTAACATATAAAATACAGTTTACATTACATAAAGGCAATATTTACCATCAAATGCTAATGTTGTCCATTTTAAATAACTATCTTTAACAAATTTATAATTCGCCTGTAGAGTAGACAACTGAGCACACGCCTCACTTTTGAATTACTTGTTCATGTAGTTTTAAAACCTGTTCTAAATGATTTTCAAATAGATTCCATACCTTAGATATCATAGCAGTATATATATTTTTCTCAACATCTGTAATTAATGTAACATTATCTGATCGTAAGCAGTGTGTATTTCGGCATATAATAACCCATTTTTGGATAGACTGATACCGTCACCCATTCAGGACACGGCTTATTAAAAATTGGAAGTGCGTTAACTTGGTATATACAAATAATAAAATCATTACAGATTTTTATATTTTTATTTGCACAACTCTATGGGTACTAATGCATATCTTTTAGCAGAAAATGATATAATCCTAAAAAGTAAGTTTGTATCAAATCTTGTTTATTCTCCCTGTTAAATCGAAAATTCTTCATCCTACATTGAGAACGATTCCTGGACAACTCAACATGGCTACATTCATAAGTAGCAAGGTATGTTATTGATTAACATAGTTTTCAAGTCAATTTATATAGAGTTTCCTATATACAGACTCGCAAAAAAAGTTAAATTACACATAAACCCGGACTACACAATTTATATCAGCCTTGAGATACCGTTTTCATCACAAACTATTAAATCGGAACATTAAAACATAGCCGAGCAACGTTAATTGCTCACGCTAAAACAAGCTGTATTAATTATATAATTTTATCTTACTAACCTTGATACTATCTCGATTACGTGAGATTCATTGCGGGAATACGTTAAAATAGAATCATTATTCAAATGTTAGCGCCCACTTCATACAAACTTCTTTCCTATCCGATAATTAATAAGTACCTACATCGTTCGGGTTCTCAAAGAGGAGATAAATCCCCGTGGCTCTTCCGCGTACACCTGCAAGACCCACGCAGGCAATATGTTTACCAACATAAAGGGTTATACTGCGTCGAGATTCGTATACGCTTGTTACATCGATATTTAACCCAGATAGCTACAGTAGAAGATTTAAATTTATGTAAAACTGGTGTATATCTCGTAGTCGATCTGCACTACTACGGAATTCTCGTGTAGGCGATTCACTCGAGTAGAGAATTGAATGTCAGGCTAGTTGCGGGGGAGAAAAATCTGTTGTGTTGTTACATCTACGACGTAAAGTAATACCGTAACAAACGTAACGCCTTAAATAGAAAGCTTTGTCGGAAATGGTGCTTATATAGCTAAATTGTGACAGAAAATAAGTTTATGTATTCCATAAATGCCCACGTATACTTGGTTCATAATTAACCATGGTATGATAGTAAGTACACTGTAATCAAGTGAAAGCTTCTGAGGTTTTTAGATTGGCTGTAAGTTAGTTAACATTTATTTTTGCTAAATAAAATTTGTCTTTTCTTTTAAGCTTCGTTTATGGTGATGGCTCACTTTTGTAGAGCTTTCAAAACGTTTTTTTTATGTTTTTTAGATTTTCTACTGCAGATTCTGTAAAAATCGTCTCTATATGAGGCGATTTTTCCAGTTTCAAGCACAGCTGCAGCCAAATGTTATATATGCTAAATACTAGATTTTGTGCGAATAGCCACAGTAAAAGAGGTATGTAAAAAATAAAATTCGTATCCTAAATACATTATAAGTTGGAAGTTTTCTACTTGAATGGATGAATATATATATTCAAGGGCAAGCAAATGCTGTTCATTCCATTTTTATTTATTAAAAATCTAAAAAATGCTACATGTTTCGGCCGAAACTGGCCATCTTCAGGTTCTTATAACGGCAAACGAAAAATCTAGTTAAATAAAAATAAACTGCAGAAAAATGTCATTAACTATAAAGTTAAGTACTTATATAGTAAGTAATTTTAATTTATTTTTTAGTTTGACATTTTGAGAGCCTGAAGAGGGCCAGTTTCGGCAAGTTGGATGTTTTCTACTTGAATGGTTGAATATGTATATTCAAAGGCAATGCAAATGCTGTTCATTCCATTTTTATTTATTAAAAAATCTATAAAATGCTACATGTTTCGGCCGAAACTGGCCATCTTCAGGTTCTTATAACGTCAAACGAAAAAACTAATTAAATAAAAATAAACTGCAGAAAAATGTCATTAAATATAAAGTTAAGTACTTATATAGTAAGTAATTTTAATTTATTTTTCAGTTTGACATTATGAGAGCCTGAATATGGCCAGTTTCGGCAGAAACATGTAGCCCTTTATAGATTTTTAATAAATAAGAATAAAATGAACAACATTTGCTTTGCATTTGAACATTACAAGTATTATTTACTAAAGAATCTTAATATTTTTTTGTGTGCTTCCAGTACAACCATAATACCTTTTTCCATAGTTGAGAAAAAAATGACATCTCGAAAGCTTAAAGATTACACTAACATTCCAGGTAATTTTACGCCTTGAATATCGCTGTAACTTTGCAAGTCACTAAGGAAATTAACATCAAGCTGTAAATTTACAATTTTATGATTACAGTACATGAATGTAAAAGTACACTAAATACTACTAATGATTTTTCTTAAAATCTCAGTGCCTGTTGTGTATAATTGCTTTAAAATTCCATAGATCTTTACATTCTGTACTTGTAATATTTCTCAACGTTTTCAACGCTATATGAAATTTATCCTTAGTAATACAACAAGTTAAAAATTTACGCAAAGATCTGGTTGCATCAGAGTAGTGTTTGTACGCGATGTTTTGGTGTTCATAACTGCCAACTTGTCCCTAAACGATTAACACAAGTAGAAAAGGTCATTGTCGATTACAACTTACTTTACTCAGAAGATATTTCTGCAAAATCTTCAGCAAAAAAAAAATGAGAATATGATTGTTTTAAAATAATTGTGTGACATTTATATTACACTGAACGTAAAGAAAGAACTACTTGCCTTGTAAAATACTTATGAGAGAAGACATTGTCAGTTTTAATGTATCTGCGACAGATCACGTTCAGAAACGCATTCTCCACCCAATTTTAACAGTATTATTCATATTGCGAAGTAAATTTCCAGAATAAAATTATCTGATTACATTGTTTGTAAATTTATAGCATGTACCAAACAAATATAGCAAGCCTACTTTAAAAAGTAGTGTTACCATAGAGATAATACACTCATTTTGCTGTCATATCACAATTTTTTTTACTGTGATGGATTAATATTCTGTACCCCTATAAACTGCTCATAAAGAATATTTTAGAAGTATATATAAACGATTACAACAACAATATGATATATATTGATTTCACCAAGGGTGCCTATAAAATTTTTGGTGGCAGCTGTATTTAAGCACTGACAAAACCATTAAATGGGGAGCACACACACAAAAATACTGTCCCTACAGAATATTGGTTATTTAATATCGTAAACAAACATGTAGAGTTTAACATGGGCTTTTACATGTTTGTTTACGATATTAAATAACCAATAAAACGTCTCTAGTGTGAAGCAACTACTAATTCGGCATTTGACATTTAATTCAAATTTAATAATAAAATTTAAGAGGTAGTAACGCTGGGAATATTTAAACATTAACAGGCACAAAGGGCTATTGCAGATAAATTCCCGAGAGTAACAGCTGAAATATAACTTTAAATTTTAGCGAATTTATTTATCTTACTACAAAAGACAAACTAAAAGTATCATACGAAGAATCTAATACCATTAGGTAACGGATTCTGGTTGCTCAATCAATACTTCATTCCTACTCGAATGAAATTGGAAATTTGTACCGTTCACAGCAAATATTAAACTTGGCTCAGCTCCTATACTGACTGGATTTTCCCATTCATACGTGTATATATTCTAAAATAGCATTGCAGACATATCTATTAGTTTGTATTATAGTATAAATATATTTAGCCACGCTATGTAACTATAGTAGATACTATGCAAATACTTTTTTTCATTCAAAACAATATTTTCTACATCAAAGAAACAGTAGTTTCCAGTAGAGACAAATAAACATATTTCTTCAAACAAGTAAATATTTTTACGTATTAGGTACAACACACAGGTACGCCTTTCTATCGATTGTGTTTACAACACAGTAGTACTGAAATTGCTGTAATAGTTTAGTAATTTTTTTTTTTTTTTTTTTTAATATATATATTGGCCTGCGGGATCAAAGCCCATTTGCCAGCAATAAATTTAAAATGGGTCTGCCTATTTTATTTGAACAATGGAGTTACGCTTAAATATAAATCTTCGCTTGCTTCAGGAAACTGATAAGTTCGTCACATATATGCTTGTTATTCAGACTTAACAGGAGTGTAAAATTGACCGGTAATGGAATGGATTCTGCTATGAGACAGGCATATAGTTGATCGATATTATCTTTCAACCGACAACATTCTAAGAAAATGTGATTTAGGTTGCCCTCAACCGCCCCACACGAACACTCCGACGACTCAAGTATGTTTATTTTATGTAAATGAGAAGGGTACCTTCCGTGACCAAACTTTAGTCTCGCGATCGTCGTACGGTAATGACGCGGCAGACTGCAACCTATATACCATGAGCTGGTGTTCGTCACGGGATGTATGTATGCATAATGAGTCATGTTTGCAGAATAGGCACTCTTCCAATACCTGTCCCACTCCTGCATTATCACTGACTGTTTGGCAACCTTATGTAATCTGATTCAGCCAGTATAGCCCATAGACGCTACCATCTACGCAACCCTGCTTAGCCAATGTATCAACACGCTCTTGAGGATGAATACCACAGTGACCCTTAATCCAATAAAATTCAATAAGCTTAGATCTTATGCTCAATTCATTAAGTGTGCGTAGGATATCTACAATAATTGGATGTACATTTAAAGGGTGTTTTCGATGTTCTAAGCACTGTAGTACACTGGCCGAATCAGACATAATGACTACATGCCTAGCATCCGTCAGCGAATTGGTAGCAAACCTCAAGCCTTCCAGAATTGCTACTGCCTCTGTGGTGAAAACGGCAGCCGCCGAATCAAGCTTAAACCTCCTCTCCACCTGTACTCCACTACTGTTAACATAAAAGGCGCAACCACATCCCTCTGAGTTTTTTGCTCCATCTGTATAAATAATTAAGGCCTCCTTCAATTTTGACTTAATTGAGGTAAACAATTGTAGGTCGTGGTTTGGTTGGCCAATGTATTTGGGAAAAACTACACTGTAAGCACGGTGGTATGAATAAAAATGAAATGTCTGGTGTTGTATAGGAACATATACGTGAGTCAAGTCTAGCCATCCATCGAAAAGCTGATGCCAAAATTGGCGATTCCTTTCTGGCCCAGTATTTGTTTGTTAGGTCTTCTAACGATAAAACATTTATTTTCTTTAAAGTTGGCAACATTCCTTTCACTCGTAACTTAGCAATGTATTTTGTGGCCAAATACCTTCTTCGCAGAAATAACGGTGGGTCTCCAGCTTCTATTTGCAGAGCAGTTATAGGGGTTGACTTCATAGCACCGACACATAGGCGTAAAGCTTTGTTGTGGATAATGTCCAACCTACGCAAATTATTTTCGGAAGTATTAGAATATATGGTACAAGCATAATCTAGAACTGATCTTATATAGGCCTTATAAATATTCATAGAACCGCTGAAATCGGTACCCCATGTTACCCTCATGATACTTCTCATTAGGTTAAGCGCATTTTCACATTTCTTCGAGATTTCATTTATATGTCCAGTCCATTTGAGTTTATTATCAATGTGAAGACCTAGGTATTTTACAGTAGACTTGATTGCAAACGTAAATTGTCCGAGATTTATTTTGCCTGTAGGTAACTTTCTTGTCCTAGAGAAGAACACAACATTCGTTTTGTGGGGCTCCAACTGCATGTTACTCTTTTGTAACCACGTTTCCAGCTTTTTGGTTGCGTTTGACATATTGGGGGTAAGCGCATTTAAGAGTTTACTACTCGTATAAAGACATATGTCATCTGCGTATTGTATGATATTTATTTGCCCCAAAAATAATTTATGCAAGTCGCAAGTGTATACATTAAAAAGTAGTTAGGCTTAAACTTGAGCCTTGTAAAAGTCCTTGGAACAGACATCTGGGGCCAATCTTTTCATTAGTATTTGATCTAATATAAACCTTATTATTCCGATAAAGGTCAGTAATACGTTCCGCAGCAGTATCGGGCAGACCTACATCAATTAGCTTCTTTGTGAGGATATCTAGATCAACATATCCGTATGCATTTTTGAGGTCTAAAAATATAACACATGTGGTCTCATTTTTAGAAAGATTTAAGTTATAATCAGTAGTTAACTCCGTTAAAGCATCATAGTGCATCTAGCTTTCCTGAATCCGTATTGCCCATTTGGGAGAATGTTCGAAGCATCTAGCCACCATTCCAACCTATTTTGAGAATGCGCTCGTATACTTTAACTATGCAAGCATTAGCGCTATAGGTCTGTAAGAATTGGGGTCGGTTGGATCCTTATGTGGTTTCAAAATGGGAACCACTAATACTTTATTTAGTAGCTCTATCTGTTCTCCCTCCAGCCATACATCATTATATATTTCTACCAAATATTCCTTAAACTTACACGGCAAGTGACCTAACATTGGATAACTAATGTCATCGAAGCCCGGGGCAGAGTTTTCTGTGTCATCTAAAACTGTATTTAGTTCTCTTATGGTAAAAGGTTGTAAAATGAAATGGTCTCTATTAGATGATTTGTGATGTACAAACTTATACTGACTGAATCTGGGGTTATGTTGTGTAATATCCCATTTAAAGTATTATGATCTATTGAATTATACCTAACAGAAGTTCTTTTGAACTTTTTAATGTAGGTCCAAAATTCTGTAATTGGCATGTCTTTTGTAATACTGTTGCACAGTTTTTTCCAGCTTTCCCTTTTTTTATATTTCAATACCCGTTTAGAATGAGCCATTATTTCTTGATACTTGTTGTAGTTAGTTAAGGACTGGTTTCTTCTGAAGTTTATAAGAGCGGCTTTTCTTCTCCGTACAATATCCGTACATTCGCTGTCCCACCATGGTGGAGTGCTTTTCTTCTTAACAACAAAAGGCTGATTTATTTTAAAAACAGAGTCTGCAGCTTCTCTGATAGTACTAACGACAAAATTCATTTTACTTTCGGCAGTAGAAAGCAGTGGAATATTCTTCATATTTATAAGGTGCGTTATAAATGCCAATTATCAGGACTATTTTCCATCTACGTTTAGGATAAATAAACATTCCTAGACTCACCACTATATTCGATTGAAATCAAAATAGGAAAATGATCTGAAGTATATGTATCATCTAGCACTACCCAATTTGATTTAAGTGCTATTGTTGCGAACAAAGGTAAGATCAATAGCAGACATTGCTTGACCGAAACGACCAAGTCTTGTGGGGTTGCCGTTATTTAAAATACTAAATCTAGACTATCCAAGACCTTGACTAATATTTGCCCATAGTATCATTCTTGGGGACCCAAATGCACCGTGGTGCGCGTTGAAATCACCACATATCATAATCGGAGATGGTAATTTGGAAAAGAAATTGTGATATTCGTCTTGAGAAATTTTACATTGAGGGGTGCGGTATATAGAACAAATTGAAAATTTATAATCTATTAAATCAACAGCACAAGCCATGAGGTTGGTAGGTACATGTAAACTTTTAATATCTATCATCCGAAACCTTATGGATTTACGTATTAAGATAGCAACACCCGCAAACCCATCTGCACGATCCTCTCTAATGACATTATAATTTTTGAATTGAACTTTTTGCTGCGGTTTATACCATGTTTCACACAAAACTACTATATCGACATTATATTTTGACATTATATACTCCAAGTGAATCCTTTTTGCTACTGCTGATTGAGCATTCCATTGGATTATGATTAACTTATTTATATCCATTGATAAAGTTAAAAAAAAAAAAAGAAAAACAAAAAAACTAACCAAAAGAATAAATTAAAAATCTGAGCAATCAGTTAGACACTCTTGTGAAACACTTAAATCGGAAGTCTCATCCTGTGAAAGGGCGGTGTCGAAATCGCATTGAGTTTTTAGTTTCTTTGCTATTCTTTTTAATCTCGCCTTTAGTGAATTGGTTTTTACGGTATGAATGCTTTCAATTAAAACTGTAAGTAATTCGAATAAATTTATTTTTAAGTTTCTAGCTACAGCGACCACGTCCTGCTTTCCTTTAGTTTCTTGTAAAAAGGAGCAATAAGTATCATAACTAATTTGCTTGTCAACAAATATTTCTTTAAATTCTGGGAATAATAGCTTATCGGAAGGTATATCCTCCTGTTTAACTTTTTTTCGACTTGCTGGTTTAATAAATATTTGTGTAGAAGACTTTAGTTCAGGTCCCTTTACATTATCACAAGGTTTGTAGGGATCAAGTATGACATTTATTTTATCTAATTCTGCCGGGGAAGTAGCCACTCTCATTTTTGATTGAGGTTTGTGAACATTGTGTGTTTCGGAGATTAAATTTTGTCTACATCTCTACGATCATTAGGAGAACTTAAAGCATTTGTGTCATCTGTATTATTTCAAGTGAAAGGTTATTTTCTTGTTAAATTACTTGGTGTTGCATGAACTTCTGCCGTAACTGTTATATCGTTTGAATTGTTATATGTAGGACATTTACTAGCTATATGCCCCACTTGTTTGCAGATAAAGCATTTCATTTCGCCCGTAGACAGAAAAATTCTAAATGAAATATCATTATACGTAATTAACAGAGAGTTGGGTAAGTTGCCATCCGTTTCAAGATTGATATAAACTTGACGACGGAAACTTAATATATGTTTGTAATCAGGATGGTTAATCCCAGCATTAATAAAAGTAATAGAGGAAACCACATCGAGCCCTTCACGTTTGAGTGATTCCTGGATAATTTCATGTGGAATATTAGGTGAAACATTGGACAGAATAATTCGTTTTGCAGGAGAAACTAACGGTCGTGCGGCGATAAATTTACCATTTAAAGTAATGCCTTTGAAATTCGTAATAAATTTTTGTACCATCTCTTTAGAGGATAAATACACGCAAATCCTATTATTTGCAATTCTAGAGGCAAAAATAATGTTCTGGGGACCAATAAGATTACCCACATTAATTATATACTCATTCTTTCGAGTGTTTTCAATGGCATCGAAAATAATTGCTTGGTTACGTTCTGGAAATTTATATTTGTGAACTATCGATGCAAATGACTGAGGTGTTCCTGTTGCGGAGTTTGTATTATCAATCGATTGAGTGATGTTAGACGAAACTTTGATCTGTCCACGTTACCTCCTTTATCAGAAGTAAATGGTTATCTTTCGATATAGCAGTATCTGGCATTGTGTCCACGATCGCACTCCGCACGCAGCGCTAGGATGACACTACGATGCACAAGCGACCGCAATAGGCAGGAAAGGATAACTCCACGCGCGACCTGGAGATCAAGAGTAAAACAAAAAAGAACAGCAGGTCACAATGCAACCTCAATAATACAAAGGAATAAAATCAACAAAAGAATAAGAAACAGGAAGAAAAATCAACAACAAAACTACTTACCTTATATATAAACTTCGCCAACAATCGGTTGACGTTCTACAGAAATAAAGAACTACTTTTCACAAATATATTGCAAAAGAATATTCTCGATAATATACGTGTGCACTGTATCAATGCTCAGAGCAGACTCGGAAAAAAAAACATATGTTATTAGAATGAATATCGGCACTTCTTTCATTATATACTTCGAGTTATACCACAAATGCCTACTTATATGCATTCTTATGTATTTTCCTATTCGCTTTTCTTGCTTTACGACTATAATCGATAAGAACGATTCCATTCTTAAAACGATTTTGAATTCGTTAAGAAAAAAGGACTCCATTCATCATAAAAATCGAATGCGTATTCCTATACAGTTACCGAATCTTTTTGTATTCGAATCACCCACCACTATATTTAAATATGCATTAATTCATTTATTGCTTACCTCGTTTCCTTATAATAATTTACTACGATATAATAAATTTGTAGTAATATTCAATTTCAAAAAGGAATCGCATTGTTATAACAACGTTATAGCCCAATAAAATTGGTAATAAAAGCAGAGAAGAGGAAACTTTTCAATTACATTTCCTCTTACATTTTCAATCCCACCATTATGACGTTCATCGATTCGCCCTCGCGTGTATTCCAATAAATTTTATTGCCGTATTTTCCTCAGCGCGTACACCTACATACACACACGGCTCACCTAGGGGCGCAAATGAAGCACCACTTCTCCTTCTCACGTACGGTCCAACTTACGCTTTCCGATCCCTCAAATCGATCATGCGAAAAATAAACCGGCTAACAGTATCCATTTCGGAATAATTCGACGAAATCACCGCCCCGAAAATGGCCAGAATTAATCAATTATTAATGCAGACGAGTTTCATTCGTGTTTTGCTACAGTATTGCTGAATCTATCTCCGGTTCAGCTACCGGCTGACCACTCACGTCCTGCATGTCCGTTGTTTATTGCATTCCTAACGATTAGCTTTGCTGGATCGCTGGCATTGAGCCTGTAGCGTGACCCGATACTCACTCATTGTTGGTTAATGGGAGGGTGAGGAAAAATCGAATTAGGTTGTCCGAATGAAATTATTGCGGAACGCCTGCCCCGTATTACGATTTAATTTGTATATTTCAGCGTGTATTGCTTTTAGGTGCTGTCTCGCACCATTTACTGAGAAATGCTATGATAAATTAATGACGACAAAGACTTTTGCCATATAGTTATCTCTGATCTCTGATAGCTATTTACTGATAGAAACTGATAAACGAGAAGTTTGGGGCGGATTTTGTCACTGGCAATCGTTAGCTAAACTATAATGTAAAACATTTACTTTCAATTCAATTCAATTCAAATTCTTTATTTCTATTTTAAATGTAAACACAAAGAAAAAAATACTGCGTATACATAATAACAAGAAACAGACAATTTTCAATTTTAATGAAATAAAAATATGGACAGAACAATAAGAGTATATATAAACAAATACAAACACGCAATACAAATGAATAAAAAATTATTTATTTATATAAATTTACTTGCCACCCGCAAGTAAATCGCTCTCACTGGACCGACGCGGACGGGAAAAATTCCTCCAACGTATAACATTCTTTCTCAGTCAGCAACTTTCTTACTTGTTCCTTAAAGCTGTTGGATGGTAGTTCCTTTTAGCATGGTGGTAAGCTATTGTACAGTTTACTACCCCAATATCCATAGAATTTTGTGAGCCGGTCAGCCGATGGTAAGGTATTCGCATCTCGTTCCTATTTCGGGTAGAGTACTCATGTTGATAACCGTTAAGCGGAAATGATCTTTTATTATTGTGCACATACGTAACAATGGAAAGGATGTACACAGATGGTAGGGTAAGAATTCCTTCTGATTTGAAATAAGTTCTACAACTTTGGTTGTGTTGCAGGTTGCAGAGAAGTCTTACCGCCCGCTTTTGTAATATAAATATTCTTTTTGCTTCGGTCGTGGAGCCCCAAAATAGTACCCCGTCGGTCATATATGAGTGGACGTAAGAGAAGTACGTTGTTTTAGCTGCTTCATGGGTTGCTGTATGCTTTATTCTTTTTATGGCATACAATGCAGAGGAGAGTTTTCTACACATACTATCTATGTGTGCGTACCACGTCAAGTTAGACGCGATAGTGATCCCCAAAAATTTAACAATCGCGGGTTTACTGTTCATCGATGAAAGCGTGATCGTTTGTGTTTTTCCCCGGTTAATTTTTAACTTGTTGATTGCGAACCACTCTTCTACCTTTTGAACCGCTACCTCATCAATCTTCGTTGGCTTTACCGCATACTAAAAGGGATGTGTCGTCCGCATACATGCATACCTCGATATTGCTGGCATGAAAGATGTCATTTACATATACTATAAATATCGTAGGACCCAGGATAGATCCCTGCGGCACTCCATGCGTAAGATCTGTCAGTTCAGATGTTTCGTTGTTCCAGTGGGTACATTGTTTGCGATCTGTGAGGTAGGATTTTATTAACCTGAGCGGTTCTCCTCTTATGCCATACGACTCCAACTTCTCCAGCAGGATCGGGTGACTCATTGTGTCGAAGGCCTTAGAGAGATCGAGCAGTGACATTTCTGCGCACATCGCAGCATCAAAGGCTTGATATATTTGCTCAACCATTTGCAATATTGCAGTGCTCGTCGATCGACCTTTTTCAAAACCATGTTGTTTAGTTGAGAAAAGATTCCTAGCTTCAAGGAAATTGATCAGCCTTGTCGCGATGGCAGTTTCAAGTAATTTAGAGATAGCTGGTAGTATACATATTGGACGATAATTTTCGCAGTTATTTCTATCTTCGTTCTTATGGGCGGGCACTATTTTACCTATTTTCAATGCTTGGGGAAATATACCTTGTTCCAAACATTTGTTAAATAGATGTGCCAGTGGAATGCTCAGAAAAAGAGATATAATTAATACATATTAAATTATATAATTCATATATTCCTGGACAGTATACTTTTTACAATTATTTGTAGGAAAATAGCGTCCTATTTAAAGTTTTTGAAAACGTGTTCAAGTACTTATATTTCTAGCGCTTCCTATTCTTGTCTAAAGACCTCTTCTTTGGCTTCAAGCACCACTGATTATTGTACATATACAGGGTGCGTAAATAGTATTGCACCAAACAGGATTATTCCTGGCAAAAGAATAAAACCATTGGAAGGATTAATGCTGAAGCTGTAAAAACGTTTAAAGAATTTTCAGAGGCACAAATATACTTACCAGGTGATTATAAGTTGCGACCACCAAAAAAAGCAGGATCACAAAAAAAAATATTGATGCGTATTGCTGTGTACTGTCAGTACTAATGAAAAATGCAAAATGAATATTAGAAATGAAAAATTAAATTAGCTAGTTCAATGGATAAAAATCTAAAAGGGCGCAAAAGAACAATTAAACTCAGAGTTACCCTCGCAAATGAAAACTTGAATTTAATTATGAAAAGTAAAATGTGGGCGAAAGAAATTAATTACCCCAAAAATTGAAAAGGTTTAATCAAAAATAAAACAACAAAATTTAGTATGACGTTAATCTTCAAGAATTTTATTATTATAAAAAAAAAGAAAAAAAAATGTTAATTACAATTATGCAGAAAAAAAAACCGTGGACAAAGGGTCCTGGCTTAAATCAAAAAACTGCTAAAGACTCTAAATTACAATAGGTCAATGCTAAATCCTATATCAAAGCAAAAAGGTAAAATAGTTCAGGAAGATAATTCTTTTTCACGAAAATCCACGTGGTTTCAAATTAAAATAAAATAAATTCGTGGAACACCAAAAATTTTCAAAAAATAAAAATAAAAAGCAAGAACAAAGCCACTATTCACCCAAACCGGGGTGATTAATAAAATAAAAATGAAACAGCAAAACTAGAAAGCCAAAAATGAACTCTTAAAAATTATAATGAGGGAAAAAAAACTAAAAATCTATCTTCCTGCACGAAATAATAAATGATCTTATATCTAAATTGTGTACACAACAATATAATAACAATTATTATATAGCGAGTTCCTTGATGGACAAAATAAATTTCAATATAAGCGAAACAAATCTCTATATCAAAAGTATTAACAAAATGACAGCAAACAATTTTAAAATATATGTACTCACGCTCTAACGTCTATCTCGGAACTAGTTCTTACAAGGTTAAAAAGTCGTATACATAAAATACCACTCACGCGCTACGTGCAACGCAATCGTATCATTCATCGAAAAAAAACTTAACAGAAAATAGACTAGCGAAAACTATACATTTTACAGAGTGAAATTAATTTAAAACAACTGAACATTTTAAATAAATAAACCCACAATTAACTCATTAACTAAATCTTATAAAAATAAAAACATTTGAACATGTGAAAACTCGCCCGAAACATCGACAAAGGCAGATCGGAGTAAACACGACTAAAACTGAATTTGCGAAAACCGGGGCGCTAGACCACAGCAGTATGTTCACCACTGGTAGGAACCATGATAGAGTACGTAAAGTAGCACAAAAACTGCTGTTCGATTCGATCAATCCTTTAACTGTAAAAAACACATGCTATTAGTTTCGACCAAGGCCATCATCAGGCACGTTATGTTATTTCTGAAAATTCAGAGACGAAAGTGTCAAAATTTTGTGTTTTAATAATAATCAAAGGCGACAGGTGTGTCCTTTTCCCTACTCTCTGGTCGCACACCATAGGCGTCGCCCTATCTATAGCGTGTAAATTTGGCGTGAAAAAGTCGGCGGGAATAGGCGCCGAGGGGGAAATGGATTAAAAGGGAAATAATAGATGGGCGAAAGGGTAGCGGGGGTGTCTACTGCATAGGCGTATCGTTATTAATAATTAAAAGTAGGAAAAGAGGAGAAAATTCGCACAAAAATTAGATCGTAGTAGGCGGTGGGAAACGAACGCCCTTGCGACCGAGAAATGTCATCGAAGCGGATTTCGATGGATTTTGGAACGTCAAAGTTGGGCTATTTCGTACGATCGCTGCTACGCTATGGTGGCACTTTGAAAGTGGGCTCGACGTGGAAAAACAGTTCTTACATGTTTCCTCTTACGGTTCGAACCTAAAATAAGGTCGAAACACGCGATATTTTTCTCAAAATGAGTCGATTTATAGTGGTGTGTTTTTCACTACAAGATTATAACGACGGTACAAATAATCGTCACATAGAGCATAGATGGCGCCACATATATCATTATTATTATTATATTAAACGGATTTCGACCGTTAGGGTCGTTTTGTTAATGCGAAAGGTAATTTAGAAAATCCGGACGGGGTTACGGAACATATTTTAAAAGCGTTAAGGTGTTTTCGCGATTCAATTTTATAGAAAAACCACGAAAACACTTCGTTACGATTGTAGAAATAAACACGAGCGCTACTAGATGGCGACAAGGATAGATAAAATAAATTTTCAACTTAAAACGGGCTTTTTCAAAGCCAAGCTGCATTTGAATTACATTAATTGGTAGTTGTGAATAATTTGTATTTTAATATTTATTATATTCGGAAACATTTTAAAATATAAACTGTTAGAATGTTATGTTATTTTTTACTGTTTGTATTATGCGCATGCCCAAACGGCACGTTGTATTATGTTTCTCAGTCGTCAAGACACAGTCCACTAATACACGTCATTACGAACACATCGTTTTATTTGAGTGCTATTAAAACATCAGTTTCAATCATTTTCTTTCAATAAAACACACAACATTTTGGTCCAAACGAAGTCGGATTCGCACGTTAGTACATCAGAACCATCAGTACGAAGATCGAAAGCATTAAAAACATCGAGAAACATCCACACGCCACACGGGTAGAACGAATACCACACATCGCCATCTTTGACAAAAAACACGTGGTGACTTCCATTAACGTTACATGTAAGTCCTTTTTTCCTTTCAGAATTGTAATATACACATTTAAAACGTACAATGTCGATAGAACATTAATAAAAAAGGTGGTGCTATGAAAGCGCAAATAACATTGTTTGAAAAGTATTTAACGGAATTTTTCTAATAAAATTACGCAAACAGACAAAATTCCTGTAGTAACAGAACTGAAAATACGTCTTTCTCCGATTTGAAAATTTATCACAACAATTTGACGAAAATACAGCGCGAATTCGAAGTATTGCACAGCGATAGCGAATTACAAGTTACAGAACGCGAACAATTTAGAATAATTTTTATAAATTACTCGACAACGCTAAAATTAAAGTAAATTCGTATGAAGAAACCGTTGACGCAGGTGCTAACAATGCTGAATCTATTCATGTATCAGAAGTTAGTGTATTAAATAACATAAAATTGCCACAAATTATTTTGCCTAATTTTAATGGAAATTATGAGAATTTGTTAGAGTTTCGCGACAGTATTATATGATATCCAAAAATTTCATTTATTTGCGAGCGTCAGTATAATAATAATAAATATAAAATCGTCAAATTGGAATTGTAGTTATTATTATGAGAGTGGATCATTTTATTTAAACGCAGAATATTTATATAATTAGCCCTAAGTAAAGATAATCTCATATTCGGTGTCTACTATCACTCATCCCTATCGACATAGGGAAATAAGCCATTGGGAAACGCAAGGAAAGACACATATCTCCTTTAATCTACCAGCGATTGCGCGTGTGCAGATTCTAAGAATTTTAATACTACATTATTTGGCGGAACCAAGTAAAATTCTGCGAATGTTTAATCTCTGACCGAAAGGCTTGCGCGGGTACGTTGGCGCATAACAACAAGGGGATTAGTTGTCGCTACGACTGTCAGGATACAAATATACTTTTCTTTTGTAGTTTATAAAAAACTTCAAGTGTATTCGTATATTAATTATTTGAAGAAATAAATTTACTGAAGCCATTACTTTGATTGCAAAGAGTATTTAAGGTTTAGTTTATAAAAAAAAATTTAATGTAGATCTATAAAATAATTTATCAAACATAAATGCCCACTGGCAATTTATATTAGCAAACTGTTAAAAAACATTACACTTTCAAAATTGTTACCTACCTTTAAATAGTTATTCTTTCTTAATGTTTATTTTCATTGCTTTTTATGACGACACAAATCGAATTACAGTTTTTAGAATTTTGTGTAAAATATGTAGATCAGATTTTGATTTCAAACTTCCTTAATAATAATATTGAAATACGAACAAGAAAACATCTATTAAGTATATGTGAAATTGTTTGGTAAAACTATTATTATATTACAAAAAGTATTTAGTTTTAATTATTTTGTAATATAACAATATATAATATATCGGGCAAAGAATAGTTCCGCTGGCGTACTATAGATGTCCCACTAGGCTGATTTTAGAAAAGTGTACGACCAAACAATATTAAACGTGATCTGACGTGATTAAACGTAAGTGGAATTTTCCGTTGCACAAACGCGTAAAATATAAGATAACCGAAGAGTCGGTGCGATACGAATGAAAGTGGTTTAACTGCGCGCGCAGCGAAGAGGAGAGCATTCATAAATGAATTGTCAATTCGCAAAATTATTTATGAAATGAATATTAAAGGAGTCAAAGCAAGTAACAGTTCAGTAAATAAAATAAAAACCAAACACACATATTGGCTCAATGGATTAATAATTGTTTTATAATGAAATTAAAACATATTTTTATGTTAAAAGCGAAGCAACACACGGAATATTTGCTTTTATTTATTTCGTCAATTGCCTATTAACTTTCGCATAGCACATATTATATCTTATTTTGAATGCATGAAATCTACAGCGTTTTCGATTTATTACACTACGCGTGGAGAATGTATGTATCTATCGCTTTTATTAATAGGGTATATTAAATAAAAACATAATTAGTGCATAAAAATGCGGTAAGTCGAAAATGTTATAAATATTGTCACAATAACAGCGGAAATTCAATTTTTTAAAATTCGAATTATTGGAATTCGATGGGCATAACTTAAAAATATTTTGCTA
This sequence comes from Protaetia brevitarsis, assembly GCA_004143645.1. Classification (NCBI taxonomy): domain Eukaryota; kingdom Metazoa; phylum Arthropoda; class Insecta; order Coleoptera; family Scarabaeidae; genus Protaetia; species Protaetia brevitarsis. Next base: position 81,999 of record RXPK01000142.1, read on the forward strand.
TATAGACTGTCCAACCGAAGACTTGGGTCTTTGATTACAGATTCCAAAAGATAAGACTTGATTACATATTCTATTTTTGATTTTAGGAAAAAGACTTTCTATATAATATTCCATTTTTTAAATTTTAGGTAGAAAAATAACCGAATATAGAATCAAACAAGAATGGCGCCGATTAAATGGAAGAAGAGTATTAAAAATGGCATTTTTGCAAAGATATTTGTGTTCAAACCTATTGTAGTCTGGATTCGATTTTACAAGAGTTTTTTAGAAAAATAAATGGAGAATCAATATTGAAGAGAAAATGTTAGAAACATACAAGACATTTAGCAAACATTTTTTTGAGGTCGCTAAATTTGATTCTGATATTAGTTTTTGGCAAAATAAAATGGCGGACGCATATGGGGCAGAGACTTTTGAAAATATAAGAAAAAACGCAATTTTTTTTTGAAGGCTTGAAGACTTATGCAATTTTTTGGAGCCAATATTTGCGAATATAGAATCAAATACATGATAGCGGACTAAAATGGAGGAATATTTAAAAAATGACATTTTGCAACAGACATTCTGTGGGGGTTTGGAATCGTTGCATTTGATGCTGATAATATTTTTTTGGAAAAATAAAATGGCGAATAAAGTGGGAAGAAAATGAAATATAGGGAAAATCGCCAACTATTTTAAAGCTGTAATTATGGGATGTTATAAAAGGAAAAGGGAATAGGGAAAGGGAATGGGAAAGGGAATGGGAAAGGAATGGGAAAGGAAATGGAAAGGGAATGGGAAAGGAATGGGAAAGGAATCGGAAGAGGGAAAGGGAAAGGGAAAAGGGAAAGGGGAATGGGAAGGGAATGGGAAAGGGAATGGGAAGGGAATGGGAAAGGAATGGAAAGGGAAATGGGAAGGGAATGGAAAAAGGGAATGGGAAAGGGAAGGGAATGGAAGGATGGGAAAGGGAAGGAAGGGAAAGGGAATGGAAAGGGAATGGGAAAGGGAATGGGAAGGGAATGGGAAAGGAATGAGAAAGGGAATGGGAAAGGGAATGGGAAGGGATGGGAAAGGGAATGGGAAGGGAATGGGAAGGAATGGGAAAGAATGGAAAGGGAATGGAAAGGGAATGGAAGGGAATGGGAAAGGGAATGGAAAGGGAATGGGAGGGAATGGAAAGGGAATGGGAAGGGAAAGGAAAGGGAATGGGAAAGGGAATGGGAAAGGGATGGAAAAGGGAAGGGGAAAGGGATGGAAAGGAATGGAAAAGGAATAGGAAAGGGATAGAAAGGAAAGGGAAAAGGAATAGAAAGGGAAAGGGAAGAGAATGGGAAAAGAATGGGAAAAAGAGGGAAAGGGAAGGGAAAGGGAATAGGAACGAGAATGGAAAAGAGAAATAGGAAGGGAATAGGAAAGGGATAGGGAAAGGAAAGGAAGAAAATGGGAAAGGGAAATGGGAAAGGGGATGGGAAAGGATGGGAAAGGGAATGGGAAAGGGAATTTGGAAAGGGAATGGAAAGGGAAATTGGGGAATAGGGAATTGGAAAGGGAATGAAGGGAAGGAAAGGGAATGGAATGGGAATGGGAAAGGGAATGGAAAGGGATGGGAAAGGGAATTGGGAAAGGGAATGGGAATGGGAGGAATGGAATGGGAAATGGGAAAGGGAATGGAAGGGAATGGAATGGAAGGGAATTGAAAGGGAATGGGAAAGGAATGGGAAAATATTATTTCAACTATACGGGTGTCCAAAAGTAAGAACAAAGAGTAAAACTATTAAAAGTACTGCACATTATGATTTTCAAGTGAATGGACCGACTTCAAAAAACCACCTTCGTCAAGTACCACCTTCCTCTACTCCTAGATGCGCAGCATCTAGTAAGTTTAATAAAATGTATTTTATTTATATAACTGGGAAATTTTGTGACGTGATTTTTTGAAAGAATGTTTCAATCTTCAAGGTAGAGAAAATACTAAGGTAGTCCTTAGGTTACATTACAGGTACATTAGGTACATTCACTCCAAAGACGTAATGAATCCAAAAAAAAAATATATAGGTATTGCATTTTTTTAATGTTGCTGACTGGTGCCTAAACGCACCACCGAGAAGTACCGTTAACAAAAAAGAATCATTTCTTGTGAAACTCCCTAAAGCAAGATACATGTAAATGTACTTTGCACTTTTTCCAGGTGCTAATAGTATGGTTATGACAGACCCAGCACCTTCTTCTTGCTTTGGACACATGCAATACTATAGTATGATCACATTGAGATTAGCGAAATTTACCAATTTTGTGAGGAACATTTCGTGACACGTAGGTTTTATCGGCTTTTGTAAGACGTAAAGCTATATATGATTTAAAATGCAGTTGTGATATTTTGGTGTCGTTGGCGATGTTATACAACCATCAGGTGTTTACAATTGTACTGTCCGAGGAATTATGAAAGACCGGCTACCACCACTTTTTTTCCCAAAATCCTACATCTATAGCTTGCAATTCAATTGTCATGTAGGTCAACCCCATCCATGTTCTTATTATATTCCAGCAATGGCAATGAGGTGATTACAAATATGTCCTTTTCCCTCTTTCCTTAATCGCTTAACTGAAATTTATTGGCTGTACATTTATAGCATTGCTGCAAATAGTAACAGTAGAATTGTCGTTCTAGCGCACAAAACAAATTTTAGTATTATGTTCATTTGCAAACTCATAGGATTTTCTTTCGCGTTTAGAAAATAGTTTTGGATATTTTAGTGGAGAGTTCTGTATTATGTTTCCCCTGATTATACCTGTGGCGAAAAGTTTAAATTAGGGGATCATTGTAATATTTTTCAGGCAGAATTAGTTGCAATAAATTCAGGGCACAGTCATAGTTTATGCAGCCGAAAGGGAATTTAATGCGGGACGTGGATAGCTTACAAACAGATAGCTTATCTGTATTAGAGGCT
>RXPK01000142.1:707828-713757 GCA_004143645.1 Protaetia brevitarsis
TTGAAACAAGCCGATGATAAAATATACTTAGCTAATAAAGGTTAGTGTTGACTTTATTTCGTTACTTTTTTGTAAATTCTTTATATTCTAGGTTATTTTGATAATAGGATAATAATGGAGCCTGTAGCGAGAAGAATTAATTAATATATGTGTGAAGATCTTCAATCATAATTCCGATTCCATTATATCAACATACCTAAAACAAAAAACAATGTACCCAGAATGTTCGCAGTGACTGAATGTAAAACTGCATAAAAAAAATATAATAATCTGCGGCCTAAAACAGTTACTCACAAACGTTTTTTTTCTAACTTATCGTCATGGCTGCTAATTAATAGCCCTATCGGTATTAACACCATGTGGAAATGTTCCTAAACAAATTGCCAGTTTTCTTCATTTACCAGATCCTCATCTTTATACAGGACATTGTTTTAGAAGATCCATGCGACACATATAGCAAATACTGGAGGTGATATTTTAACTATAAAACGATTAGGTGGCTGGAAAGCACGGCTGTTGCTGAAGGTTACGTTGCCTCTTCTAATGAAAAATAAAATTGATGTTGGTAAATATGTTTGCACAGGAAAATAATGTGAATCTCCTGGAACTTCTGGGAAGGTTCACAGTTTGAGTACTCCAACAGAAGCAATATCACTATCGCAGAGAACGATAATTTTCAACAGAATGTTTCTACTGCACACGGTATCACTATCACTTCGGAAGATAATTCAAACGTTAATATAAATGTTTATAATAGTTGTACTATTTCAAAGATTAATTAAAAATATCAAATCTTACAATGAATTTTAATATAACAACCTCAAGCTTGCTTACAAAATGTTATATTGACATCTCCATTTCTGTTGCAATGTGACCAACTTAAAATAAATCTGCTTAAATGTTTCATTTCTATTACGCAACTATTGCTGTAATAGACCTTATTACGGCACTAGTGGAATAAATGGTATGGTTACGGCACTAATTGCAAAAAAAATATAAAGTTAAATTGAATAGATAAAAAGCAACAATATGCAATAATTCTCAAGTTAACAACATTGAAAACTCCGCACATAGTTGACATAGTAGAAGCTTGTTTAGTGTTGTAGCTATAACCTTCGTCATTCCATGCTCTTCAAATATTTTCCTTGTTAGAGTGGGCTGTTTTTTTAAGCAAATTCTTTAGTAAGATAGGGCTACTTTTAAATTCTACTTCAAATTGTCAGTGACAAACCGACATTAGGGTTTATTCCATTAATCAATGCTTGCATGATTTCCGGCAGGAGTTTGCTAATTACGTATAGAGGATTATTTGACGTTGAATGGATAACTCACCTAAAAAATCGATTCCAAAGCTTTTCCGTATAAAATTCAAGTACTTGTAGTTCATGAACTCACGTAGATAGATTTTGATACAAGAATACAACATTGTCAATGGTATTTACAATGGTATTTTAGAACATAATTAATGACGATATTCTTGATAAATGATTATTTTTTCTGGTGAAGCTCGGTTCCATCTTTATGGTTATTTAAATTAATAAGCAAAATATGACATTGATAAAATTTTCTTAATCTTTTCTATTTTTGTAAGTACATCTGTTTTTTTTTTTGTATATCCTAATATATTTTTTTTGCATACACAAACACACGTTATCTATTTAAGATATGTTAGTTAAACACAATCTGAAGATTCCGCAATTGTTTTTATAGTAAATATACATTAATTATATGTAAATTACACGTGTAACTTTTGAAGCTCTATATGATTAAGTATCTTCCCTGTTTATTTAGTTCCAAAATTCTTATCTAATTTTTTGTAAGAGTTTAGTAAAACTTTGCAACGGATTTCGAACTATCTCTTGATTATGATGTTAAATGTACTTAATTACTTGATGTTCTATAATTTTTTCTTTTTTTCTAAATGTTTAATCGCTTCCAGTATTGTTTTCATTTTTCAAATAACTATAAATATAAGTTAGATACATTTATATTGATGTATTACTAGTCTATAATACTAAAACTTGATTCAAATATCCAAAAAATTCCCACACAATTGAGAGATTTTCCTTTTAATTACCTGCGTTTTCAGATCCTTTAGCGTAATACTTCCTAACCAAATTTACACACTTATATGGGGCGATGGCTTGCGTATAACAAGATAGAGCTATCAAATTTAGTAATAGTAACTAGAGCTGCGCATCTAGTCGTGAGGACGGTGTACTTGAGGAAGGTGTGTCTTAAGTCGCGTCCCCATTCACCTTGTCAATATTTTGCAAAATATTCCCACAACAATTGAGAAATTTTCCCCTTTAATACTGCCTTTCCAGACCTTAGCGTTAATACTTTTCCCTAACTAAATTACACACGTTAATGGGCAATGCTGTGCTGTTATGACAAGGATAGAGCTATCAAATTATAATAGCAACTAGATGCTGCGCATCTAGTCCTGAGTAAGTGTACTTGAGGAAGTGGTTTCTAAGTCCGTCCCCATTCACTTGTTCAATATATCGAAAATATTCCCACACAATTGAGAATTTTCCCCTTTTAATTACCTGCGCTTTCAGATCCTAGCGTAATCCTTTTCCTAACCAAATTACACACTTATATGGGGCGATGCCGTTTGCGTAAATTAACAAAGGATAGAGCTATCAAGATTATAATAGTAACCTAGATGCTGCGGCATCTAGGAGTTGAGGAAGGGGTACTTTGAGAAGTGGTTTACACAAGTCCCCATTCACTTTTCAAATATATTGAAAATATTCCCACACAATTGGAGATCCCCCCTTTTTAATTCACCTGCGCTTTCAATCCTTAGCGAAATACTTTTCCTAACCGAATTTTACACCACGTTATATGGGCACGCCCTGCGTGTTAGACAAGATAGAGCTGTCAAGATTGAGTAATAAACTAGATCTCGCATCTAGTCCATTGAGAAAGGTGGTTTTTTGAAGTCGACCATTACTTGAAAATCATCTTTTATAATGGCAGTACGTTTTAGTGGTTTTCTTTGTTCTTACTTTTGGAACACCCTGTATATCGGAAAAATTATGTTTATAGTTATGCAGCATTGGAATATGTACACTTGTGTAGAAAAGATGTCGTTTGTCGTGGAAATATAGATATACTGTTGTTGAATGCAATGTATAAGTCCTGATGTCATCTTATATTTACCTATGTAAAATCCAAAGAATGTTAGATATTTGAAATTCAAAACCCACCTAGATTAATTCATTTTGAACAGTCTGATTTACTTGGCGACAAAGTAATCAGTATTACCGTGATTTTATTTCGTGTAGGTTAATAAGCGTACATTACGGATTTTTTATAATGATATTTATTTCTTGCTTACGGATGGTCTAGGCCAGTTTTCTCTGAGAAATTTCCTGTTGTTTTAATACTTTCTGGCGTGTATCTGGCACACAATCTGCCTAATGTATCAGCATTATTGTCCTGCGCTAACTATTTTTAGCATATATGTTTATATCGGTCTTGAAACGGATTGCATGTTCGCATTTCATAGCACAGTGCTTTCGACTCCTGGTCGAAGTTTTTAATGTGGACTAAAAAATCAGAACATTCTTCTTCTCGATAGAAAGTAAAGCCGTGATCTCGTGTCAATGCGGATGTTAGCACTTAAAAGTCCCACCAGAAGTTAAACTCCTTAGTTAGCAAAAAATTTCAAGGGCGAAAAAACGTCAATAGATGTCGCTGTGTAAAGTGTAAAAGCGTATTTAACAACTTGCAGCATTGTCCAGCAGTAAATTAAACTAATCCCGTACTAGTTTTAAAACAATAATTTAAAACATAAGAATAACATTAAATAATTAAACAGTAAGTTAAAAATCTATTATTTATTGACTTAAAACGTTAATGGACAAATTCCAAACAATGCTTCATTATTATGTTTTAAATATAACAAGGTATATGGACAGGTACGTTTTGATTTTTTCATTATTTAATAACTAATTTGTTAGTAAACCATTCACTCACAAATTCATCACCTAAAGTTTGATAATTTCGTAAAATATTTCTTAAACTTGTCACATCATTCAATATACAATATATCTCTTTGATAAGCAGTTTTAGAAGATATTAAGTTTAAAGTACAAGCAAGTCGGGCCTAAGACTAGGATCCTGAGGAACACCGACAGTAGCATCCACGTAAACTAGCTTTATAATCATGATAAGCATGACGGATCGTTTCCTTCTCCATCAAAATTTGTGTTAAATCAATTCAAAATGATGCCACAGATTTATATTTCTGAAGAAATAATATTTCTACCCCAGATCATGAATTTTCTTTTTAAACTTAGAGTTGTGTATAGTTAAAAACGTGTAAGTTGGACTTAGTTCGTGGGTGGTGTGGTTGATGCAGGTTATTTATAATACGTTGACAGATAGTTTTGACAAAAATTAAGTACAGCTTCTCCACAGGAAAAAAATTCGACACCAGCAATCGTGAATTTTAAAATTTCTTGGGTGTAAATGCCAGCTTTCAAGAATATTTTAAGCACTTATCAAAGCCATTAAATCACTTTCTATGTGTATTATTGCGGTCAAAAGGTAAAGACTAAAAATTAAACAGAAATTATAAATGTATATAGAGAAAAAGATTTATACATTAAAATAAACACATTGAAATTTCGCTGCGGTGTTTCCTTAGAAATACGGAATACCGAAATATAATGCAAAAAATACAGTAATAACTAAAAAGCCTCTTGAGTAACGGCACCATTAGAAAAACACATAATCGTATTTAACTTTTTGATGTTATGTAAGATATTCTTTTTTAAGAAAACAATGTGATGGGATTTAAAATTATATTACCTGTTACTGATATTATTACTTAGTTTGATTATGCCCCGCAAGTAATACTTTAGCAATTAGACAATAATGTCAATCAGCCTCCTGAGTTTTTGAACAATGTGATTTTATTGATGTATTCATTACGTTTTGTTTAGTATCTAAAATATTGTATTACTACAAAATTTCTATTATGTAAAAAATTACTAAAAACAGTTTAAATTTACAAAATTTTTGAAGCAATAATTTCGCAAAGAAAATATTATTTTATTAACCCTCCGTTTATTTATTTTCAAGAAAATATATTTTAAGTATCAGCCTGAGAATCAATGTCGTTCTCATTTCATTGAAAAATACTGTTTGGACTGTAAACAACAGCTTCGCGGCGTAGCAACGAAAAAGTATTAAATGTATCAAATCAACAATAAATATTTAGCTCTAACTGATGAGAACAATACTTCTTACAAATGTTTTAGTATTATAAATCAATAAATTAAATCAATTGTTAATAAACCTGTGCTACATAAAGACATTTGTAAAGAACCAGTGTTGCCATATTCAAAAAAATAGATCAACGACGTCAGATTACACAAGCGATAGCTAAGATATATTTCCTGAAAATACAATAAACGGAGGTCATAAAATAAATGAATTTCTTTGCAACACGAATTCTTTTTAAGAATTTATAAAAATATTCTTAACCCTGGTTTTTTATGTAATTTTTATAGTTAGAAGAAAACTTTATAGTTAATACAATATTTAAGAATTATTTAAACAATAAGAATTTAATACACCAATGAATAGTTAGCTAATAAATCTGTGATAATCACATTATCCCAAAAACTGAGGAGCTGACTGCCATATAATCTATTCTAAACCAATACTCGCGCAGCATAAATCCAAGTAAGTAACTTAATATCAAAGCAGCACTAACGAGAAACATAATTTTAAATAATAAAATCCTATCACCACATGTTTTCTAAAAAAAGAATTTCGCACATAACATCAAACAATTAAAACATATAATTCCTAAATGAAGCCTCTAGTCAAGAGTTCTTCTTGTTTTATGTATTTTTTTTCATTTATTCTAAAGGAAACTCCGCCACCGAAACTTGCCGATTGTTAT
>RXPK01000143.1:0-80584 GCA_004143645.1 Protaetia brevitarsis
TCACCCATGTAAGTGCTTTTCAATAACGATTAATTTCAGCAGTTCAAGAGTCCCAATAGACAATACTCGTGAGTAATGGAAGAAAAAATGAGAAAGAATATCATCAATCACCTCTTTTCGGCAATGGATCCAGCTAAATATCTGATGGTTCGGAAAAATAGGGATTACACTGAGACTGTAATATCTAAATGCACAAAATTTCAAATTTTTGAACTAGCTCTCCAGGCTTTCACAGCAATATATACTTGTTATGGTATAATCATGCTTTGGAAGAGATTTTAATGAAATTATTATATACACATTTGACAACATAATTCGATATAATATTAGTTACTTTACTGATTTTTTACAGACCAATTACTAGGACAAATTAGTGTGACAGTTAGTGATTTCAAGCGTCTATAAAATCTTGCATCAACTTAGCTAGTTGACGGGCGTGAGTTTTAGCAAATCCTGTAGCCGAACCGGCAGCAGCACATCGTGTTATTAACCTGTAACAATTACATCACCATGATCATCTTTTTGAATAAAATGTAAACATTCGTTTATGTATGGAGATAAATAGCAATTGAATATTTAACTCAACGTTTCACTACGCAAAATATCTTATTCAAGATGAACAAGTAGAAAACCACCAATATCAGGTTATCCTAGGTGGTAGTGCTAGAATAGGGTCGGTTCCATTTTGTTTATTTTTTTGATTGAAAGAAAATTATTACAGATTTACAGGTTTTTTTGCTTGTGAGATTAGTATTGTTAAAGCAAGAAAAGTTTGAAAATGTATATTTTTTTAAAAATTTTAGTCTAATATCAAAATTGTTTTGAGCCAATAAAAAAATAATTAGCGGTTTGGCGTTCACCGATTCCACACTCTATGTCTCCGTCTCCGCTGTCAGTTAATGTGTCAAATTTTCAATTGTGACATTATGTTTGATTGGAATTACGTTTCTATATTCATAATATCACCAATAAAATGGTAAATTTTGGTCAGTAACTATTTAAAATTGAGGATCTAATGTAAGATGTGTGTGTAAAATGACATTTGATTTGTATAAATCCTATAACAACAATAGTCCTATAAAACTTACTTTAGCAATTAGACTATTTATCTAATACTTATTTATAATATACTTACTGTCCAATATACTGTAATATCACGCAATTATTAAAAATCATACTAAATGTCACTTAAATACTAACCAAAAACCATTAAATGATACCTGACATATGTGATACTGAGCGATATCAAAAATCGCCAATTTTTTATTGGCCAAAATAGTTGTGACGTCTTAGAACATGATTTGAAATTTATCACTTTTTGAATTGGTTTTACTCACAAATATGAAACCCAAATGTTGAATTGTTTTAGGCATTCGTCGTTGTATAACACAGTAAGTCGTTTTGTATATAACTTTTTCAATGACCCGACGACCCTATTCACGTATTATGAACTATACACACATGCGTATCAAAAAGAGATACATGTGACAAACCGATATTTTTTCAAGTCTTTGAAGGAAAGATCACTATCTAATTCTGGGAATAATGTTCAGAGCAAAACGTCGAATAAAACTTCACCTCTAGCCTAAAATCTGCAACGTTATCTGAATAAACAATAGACACTTACTTTATGTATTTGCCTGGCAAGAGATTTTGCAATCTGGGAACAACGAAACTATTGTAGCCAGAATTTACGTGCTCCTCTTGAGCGAAACAAAATTTAGCGTTGGGGTATTTTGCGATTTCAGCCGCCAATAAATCATACGGGAAAGGATACACCTGAAATTTTTAAATATATATTAACACACCGTATAATATAAAAAAGTTATATATGCGACTATCTACAACAAAAATAAAAGAGCATTAACGTTGTAACTTATACGATAATTGCAAATGATGTAAATTATGAAATGCTTGCTTCTGTCTAGTTGTCCTTATAAAATAAGCGCTATATAGTGTGTGTCGGTTATGGCGAACTTTATGGTACCACTACATCATATACAGTAGAAAGCAGCTTAATTGACACTGTTGTAAAATTTCATACTCCCTTGCTAGCCGAAGGGAAATGTCGTAAATGTATATGTAGATATACTATACAGCGTGGACCAAATTCGATACTTTTAATAGGAAACATATTTCTAAAGGAATGAGACAAAATCTGGCCTATGCTTCTGGGCTCGATTTTAAAGAGAAATCGATTGGTGAAATTCGTATTTTCATATCTTCCTTAATATAAGAGATACAGAAGCGTTTTCTTAAAATATGCAATTCCTAAAAACCCTTGTAACTTTTTTATTTGTGAAAATACTTGATTCATACGAAAACTTTCTTAGGGTGCTTTTTGCCACAGAATCCTATGTTCTAATTTTTTGTTTTTTTGAGATATTATCAAGACTTTTGTTTTTTTTTTATATGGAGCACCCTATATATTTTTATATTATTGAAAAGCATAGAAAGTTACCTTTAGTGTGATATAACACACCTAATATTTTATTTAAAGGATTTTCAAAATATTTGATTTTTGTTTGTAATTTAACAGTATTTGAAGATGACTGTGGATGGTAACAAAGCAAAGCGCGTACTTATTTTATATTGTCAAAATGTTTTGAAATGTCAGTTTGTATTAATATTACTGGTGTTTTTATTATTTAAGAATTCAAAAACGTATGAAAAATTCGACATATTAAAGTGTTTTATGGAAGCAGGTGAAATTGTGGAAGCTGTATGTAACTATGAGCGATATCCTGAAATAAAGAGACATTTTCACAAGGCCAAAGAAAAATTTAATAAATTTTGGATCCTTTTAAAAGCCGAGACCTAAAAATTATGTTGCCAAAGTTTTTATATTTTTGATACTTCAACATAAAATTAATTTATTAAATCTTTGGAACTTAGACATAGCATTAAGTGTTTTCTTTTTGATAATTTTCTTATTTAAAGAAACCCTTTCATAGGATATGAAAATTGCTGGATTAAAGGTCACGACTCAAATTATTATCTGCAAGTTATTCATAGTCAACTACATGTCTAAAATATTTTCAGAAATCCAATGTTGCCACTTCTACCAATCTAGGTAACAACTTTTTTTTATTTAAAACGGAACAGCCTGAATCTTTTTTCATTATTAAGTTTCCTAGGAACTCTTGCACAACAGAAATTATACAGGGTCTCACCGAAGTAGGTCATTATAATTTTTCGAACTTCTAGTAGGAATTTGTTTTTGAAACTGAGTAGTCATGGATGACTATGGTATATTTAAAGAAAATATTTTCAACGTTATAGCACTTTCGGTATAGAGGGTGTCAATATCAACGTTTTTATTTTAAATGGAATGGTGCAATTTTTACGGGTCCAGTGTTTTCCAAAGTTTTCTTACTTTAAAGATATCCATATTGGAAATGAGCTTCTGAACACCCTATATAAGATATTGCAGCTGCCGCTGTAGCAGTCAATACCGATAACCGTGTACTTGCACACCAGTAGAATATCTTAATATCTAATAGCCTATGAGATATTTAATTTATTGAAAGAGTGGAAGAGTGCAAACGTCAAAGTTTTGACAAAATTGCAATGTCTCAAAAACGATTAGCTTAAGGAATAGAAAACATTAGTACATACTTATAAAAAATGATGGGAGTAATATACTATAAGGCTGAAAAATATGTTCCTTAAATAGATCATAGTCGGCCATGACTACTCTGGAAGTTTCAAAATCTAATTTCTACTAGAAGAAAAATTCTTATGACTCAGTTGGATGGGACAGCCTGTATAGTTTTAATTGATAAATTGTGACTGTCTATTTGTATTTTAGTGGACACATAATGCCGAGCTAATGCAATCTAGGAACGAAAAAATTCTAATCTCTTTTTTCAAATAATCTAAGCTTTCGTCAAATATTTATTGATTTGTTCAGTGCTATAAATGTAAATAACAGAAAAAATTGCTCATAACAATACAAATAGTTAAAAATTAAAATAAAACTTATATAATTAGTTAAGTTTTTCTAGTAGGTTGACACATTTAATTTTTTTGTTTTGATCGTGCATATTTCTTGTAATATTTTTTCTTCAAGTAAAGAGCCTAACAATTTTGTGTTAATAATTTTTTTAAGTAAAAACATTAAAGAGAATTTTACGAATAAATCTATATGATGGTGGTACCTACAAAGGACAAGCTAAAACTAGGTAGAAATAGGCCTGTTTCAGGCGAGAGGTGGGTTAGTTGATTCAACTATGTTGCCTGGTTTACTCTCAACTAGCTGATTATCATTGAAGAACTATTGAAACCGCCGAAGCGAACGAGTTGACTCCCGTGTAAAGGGTTCGTATCAGTATACTCCTTGACAACCGTCCATTCGACTAGTGGAACAATTAGTCGCCTCGTCTGAAAGAGGCCATACTCTCTGCAAAAGTCTTTCCGTTTTTGTGTTATTAAAATGTGGAGAGTAAAGGAAAACCAAATAAAAATATACACCGATACAGAAAGCAAAGGTGAAAACAACTTTTTAGTAAACTAATTTGTTTTAGATTTCATTTTAATTAAGTGAAAATATACTATGGTCGACAAAATTTAACTTTAGTCTCGGGATCTTATATTACGCATAGAATGCCCTTGCAATGCGCAGCGGTGCCAATTTTGAAACGATATTGGGTGTTAGGCGTGTGGTGGAAGACACGGCTATACGTCTGTTTCTATTTTAAAGCGGTGCGCTCTTTCCTGCCCTCTGCTTTCCTATACTTTAGCTGAATTTTGACGAATACTGTGAATAACTAACCCTAAGTATGTTTTTAAAATTCTTCACAACGCGTGTCAACTTGTTGGATGCAAAAGTATTGTACTTACTTGCTCTATTCTTATTATAGCAATATCATTTTCCAACTTTTTCACCTGCCGAGCTTTGCAAGATCGTAAAAGACTTTTCCACAACAGAAAACAACCTTCTTCACGCCTGCTGGATTTACTGGATCCGGTATGATCCTCTTGAAGGCAGTACCTTCCTTAAACTCATCTATAGGACTCCTAGCCGCTGGCAGCCTCAACAAGCTCTTAGGGAAGAAGCTAGCCAATGGTTTTCTAAAAGGCAAGTACATCTGTCGACGATATAGATGAAACAGATTGGCTGGGGTGGTCACGTGTGCAACAATCCAATTACATTCGCGTAACTGAGTCAACCCATCATCATTAGCAGTAGAAACAAGTCTTGGATCGTCCACGCACATCAGTAGATATCGTTCCGGCCTGGCACTTGAATGATCAGCACCCATTCCTTTTTTCATAAGCAATCAGGCGGATATTAAATCGTCTATTGCACGTTAACTTACCATCTAAACCATGGGGTAGATTCATCACCAAACCGGACTGTTTAGCCCACTTATGTTCGCTATTTGCAATGAAACAATCGAACATACACTGAGCCGTATTCTGAAAATCGCCGAATTGGGCTTCCCAAACTATAAGGGCATTTGGGTGAGTCTGAGAGTAGCCAAATTCGAAACCCAATACAGCGTATTCGGATAAACAACTGTTGATTGGGTGGAACACGCCTTGGTTGGGATAGAGTTGAGATAATGGGCTGTACAAATTAAAAATTAAATTATTTCCAACATCAACTTAAGAAGACCTATACAAACATATAAACGGAGTTATCGACTGTCTGATGATGAATTACAAAATGGCGTTGACTAAAGGTTCCTCTTTGGACATCCTGGCCACTTAAGCGGACGTGTATCCCTTCTTTCAGAAGACTGCCGAAAGCGCATGCTTCCGCCAAGGAAAAATCTAACACCTTGTGTTTTATTAACTCCATTCGGCCATGAAAAATACGTTCATATCCTGTGAAAAAAAGAGCATGTCGGAACATCGTTTCAAATATTTTTTTAGCAATCAATCTATTCATATCTATATTCATGTAAATTGTGAAAAATAAAGTTTTTCCCAACAATAAACTGATTAATTAGATCAATGTAAACATACACCAGATGTTCCATTTAAAATAACAAACTTAAGAACGGGTACAATTCATAAAGTTTGGAAGTGAAGAGGAATTCTTTAAACAGATTGAGCAACGGGATCACCAATATCAAGTTTGACTACACAACTTAAAATTTAAACTTAATTTTTATAAAAAAAATATGTTGTATGATTGTTTACTCAATTTCACCTTCGCAAATTATATATTATACTTCATCATTCTTGAATAGCTATCATTCTAAAATACAATTTTCTTTAGAGATAAAAAAATGATATAAACTTAAATTATAATGTTACAGTCCATAGAAACAACAATATTATGTCTACATCATGGTATAACAGAACAATATCTTCAGGGAGATGCTAAATTATAATGTTGTAAGTATTTAATTCCAGAAAAAAAAGCAAAGAAGGCTCGATTTCCAAGCCAGTAGGCTTTCTGGATCTTATAGAGCGCGTGGGTAGTTGTCTGTAAAAGTCCAAAATTGGTGCAAAAATTAACACATCAATTTATCAATGCTTAAACCTATAAATATAAAAGTTACTTCTAATTAAAAGAAAAATTTACGTGGTGTTGGAAAATCAGTAACAAAATCAAAAGCATTGCTTTAACTAGTACCTGTTTGTTAAAACTCTCGAGGTCTTGCAAGAGCTGTACATTTTATAGACACAAAGTGTTTGTAAATTATAAGTAAAATAATAACCGATCAAGACAGTTAAGCGTCAAAATGTAATTCGATCCTTTTTAATAAAACTTATTAACTACTTTATAGTGGTATACATAAAAATCTGTTTTCTTTTTTAATTTTAAATAAGCATTATTGTTTCTATAAAATAGTTCGCTGCCATGCAATAGTAACTACAAAAAGGCGCTCTGTTTACTAGGAGAAATGCACCTGATGGAGTACACAAACGTGCACCATCTAGTGAACATGATTCAAAGCTCTGAATGAACCAGACAATCGGAACAGGAATCGACATTACAGTGACCAATCTAACTAGGCCAGTTTACAGGCTGTTAGTACATACCACCAGGTGACTCGCACAAACAAGCGCCATAAAAATTTTCACAGAAAGACAAGCAGCCCAGGATAACATTAATTCATTATAGAAAAATATTACTTATAACAAATTTATAGGCATTCTTGAAGTAAATTAAAATTTTAGCGAATGGGTCAAAGAGTGAGGGTGGTATATGGGCGGCTTTTCTTTTTATAATAGGAGTATTGAAATATACAATCGTTCATGATGAAAGAAACAAATTCGTTTAAAATTCAGATAATTATTTTGCAGAGAAATCCGAAAGAAAATAGTTTTCACAAAGGAGGAATAATTTGACATCCTCTTTAATTAAGATGTTAAATAGTTTTGAGAAATAGTGAAATACCTTTCACAAAAGAGGAAAACCAAAAGAAAAATACTGTATTATTACTACAAATTATATTTACTTTATTAAGTTTATTTTTTCATCATGTTTCGTGATTTGTAATTTGTGTAAACATTATGGTGTATTAGTACCAATAATTTTATCTATCTATCTATTTATTACGTAATATCAAAACCTATTAAACGTCACTCTGCTACCTGAGGGGCAGGGAATATTGTAAATGATTTGCTGTAAGCTTATCAAAATTACAACAAGAAATGTACTTAAATATTTTCCAAAATCATGGAATAAAATGTAATAATTTTCCTGTAAGTTATTCAGACTTTTGTTCCTAAAGATAACACAAAGACTGTAGTGTAATAAAAGACACGTAAATATCCGATCACTTCACACTACAAAAGATTTGATTAGTTCGGGACAATAGTTCCGGAAACCGTGGCTCCCACGGTTTCCGGTTATCAACCGAAGACCGAATGAAAAAGGAAACATACTTACAAGTGCTTTTTCTATGCCTACTTGAATTAATCAAATCTTTACGCGGAGTGATCGGGTATTTATGTGGCTAGCCTTTTGTTGTCCAAAAATAAATTTAAAAAAATTACCTTTATGAATAACGAATCCATCAGGTGGAGGAGAAGAATGCACCTTTGCTATATGCAATAGAACATCCTCTGGAACTCCAGTCGGTCGCAGTTCCTGCTTCTGTTTCTTGAATTCCTCGGGCCAAGGGCTGTCAATCCAGTCTTCTGGGTTGAAAAACTTGTGCTCCTTCGACTTTTGAAAGGCCTCCTCGCATCTTTTCTCGTGCTTCTCTTTTGTCTCTTCAACCTAAAAAGAAAAAAGTGAGTGGTTAATTCCTGTAAGCCGCTCGTTTGAAGAACAATTACCTCCTTTGCGTTTACTATTCCTTCACCGATTAACTTTTCACTGTATGTTTCCGAAATTGATCTAGTCTGGTGGATTTTGGTGTACATGATAGGTTGCGTGAACATAGCTTCGTCAGTTTCGTTGTGGCCATATCTCCGATACGCTAGAATGTCTATGAAAATATCCTTATGGAAGGTAGCTCTCCATTCTGCAGCCACGTTTGCCGCATGCACCACCGCTTCGGGATCGTGGCCGTTAACATGAATAACGGGAGCGTTGACTATCTTACCCACGTCTTCCGGAATTGATAAAAATCATCTTACCAATGCAAACTTTCGGATTTTTAAAATTATTACCTGACGGGTACGTCGAAGATCGTCCATCGAGCGGAATCGTAGTGAAACCAACCTGATTATTTACTATGATATGTATTGTTCCGTGAGTTGTATAAGAAGGAATATCCGAAAACTGTACGATCTCATAAATAACGCCTTGACCACAGATTGCCGTATCTCCGTGCGTACATATGGGCAATACCTGCTCAAACGTCAATTATTTTTTAATTTACCAGTGGAATTGAAATATTTAATTTCTAACTGGATACTTATTTAGCGGTCTATCTCTACTAATCGAAGTATTTATTAATTAAAAATAGAGGTGCGCACGGGTCGGCCGGAAAGCTCGTCAGATTCACTCGGTCCGTCAGTCATCGTCAGGCAATCATTCTTTTTTTTTGACAACTAGTTTTTAATAATTAACAATAATATTGTATTATATAAAATTATTTACAGATTGATTTGATTGGCTTCTTATCCGTTGTTTAGTACTTGCCATTTATTTCTTGATGGTAGTAGCGGATAGGGAAAAAAAGATGATACTAATGTGCTTGTAATTTCGAAAGAAAATTTAATTGTGACCTTTCGGCTATATATATAGTCTGTAGGAATTGTAGTGGGTTGCAGTCTAGGAGCGGAAAAAAATTCAAAACTCATTTTTAATTTATTCAAGCTTTCGTCAATTCCTTTTTATTGACTTCTTCAGGGCTATAAGAATTGTACATGATAAATTTGTTGAAATAATGATTGTATAAATATGAAAATAGAATTAAGTTATAACTTACATAATTAGTTAAGTTATTTTTAAAGGTTGGCCCATTCCTTATTTTATCGTCGTCCTTAATCCCAAAAGTTTGATATTATTTTTTTTGTGTTAATTGTGAAGTGTTTAACAATGTTGTGTTACTGGTAATACTTTTTAGAAACTATCGTAAATTAAATTAAAAAAGGAATTTGAAATTAAAATTTTAAAATGCAATTTACATATAAAGTATCGACAAAGACACAAACAAGAACAAACTAAACTAGATCGAAATACTTCGCAAATGTTATTTTCAATTTTTGTTGTTCTAAGATGTGTAGAGAGAAGGGAAAACGACCAAAAACTTATGCGGATACAAAAAGCAAGGACAGAAATTGTTTATTGAAACTAATTTGTTTAAGATTTCATATTAATTAGGTGAGAATATATATTACTTAAGTTTGAGGTATCAGTCTTTTTATTCATAGAATTACTATTAGTTTGAATGTGGCACATTTCTAAAAAAAGACGTTTGTTGTAGTTCTGTTCGAAATCCATGATTTTTGCATCCTTATAATTAATATTATGTTTAGTTGTTTGTTGATGTTGAGTAAGTGCCGATGAAAGTGTTTTATTTTTATTTCTACAATCCTCTTATGAGATATTATGCGTGAATGTAAAGTGCGTGATGTTTGACCTAATATAGACTAAATTGCAGTCATTGCAAGGGATCTTATAAACTATTTCTGATCTATCCTTCTTTTCTAAAGGGGTTTTTGTTTTTGTGAAAATAGTATTGGTGGTTAATACCATTTTTGTTGAAATGTTAATTTTGCGGTTAATTCTTTAATATACGGAAGGGTTTTATAATTCATTGGGGTGGAGGTTTCTGGATTTCTTGTGGTGTTTTGTTGAGGGGAGGCGATAGGGTTTCGGTGCATTCGATTACTATTTATTAATTTATTGATTAAAGGTAAAGGATAACCATTTTCTTGTAAAATATTTTTTAACAAATTAATATTTTTGGGTAAAAGACTGGGATGTGATATAATTTTTATTCTGCGTTTAAATCTAAATAAAAGTTTATTTTAAATTTGAAAGGGTGATATGAGTTATAATGTATATCTATTGAATTAATGGCTTTTTGGTACCAATCTAAAATAATATGGTTTATTTTTACGAATTACTAAGTATCTAAAAAGGTACAGAGTATTATTCTCTCCTTCTAAGGTAAATTGTATTGATTTGTGATAGTTATTGAAAATTGAAATAATCTCTAATGTTTTGTTTTCTGGAATTGCGCAAATAATATCGTCTACATATTTTTTTAAAAAGGGAACAGTAAAAGATAATGAGGGAATACATTCATCTAATAAATCATCCATTACGTACTGTGCAATAATAGGTGAAATATAACCACCCATAGGTGCTCCATGTATATACTATATACAGGGTGTTAGGTAAACATGCGGCAAAAATTCGAGGGGTTATTCCTTGGCTTATTCTAGGAATATTTTGTCCTATGATGATTTTTGAAAAACGGCCTTTGTTTCGAAGATACAGGGCGAACAAAATTTGCGACAACCATATTCGATATTCGTCGAAATTATTAATGTAAATAAAACTGTGGTGTACGCCAAAGAGTTTATCAAGTACAAAAAACTGTTTACAATGCGTTGTTATTTTTTCGATCTCGATCACATGAAACGGCTGTTTTATGTTTTATCTAGTAGTGGATTTCATTTGAATACGTCTCATCGGTGGCATTTGTTTAGATTGAGTGACGTTTGGCTGTTTTACGTGTCTTTAATAGTTAGTGAAATCCTCTATCATGATGTATACGAACGCCGAGATGACTGACATGCGTTTCATGTATGGACTTGCCGATGGCAACTCATTAGAAGCTAGACGATTGTACATTGAACGATTTCCTGTCCGTAATGTCCCCAAAACATTCATCGACGTCTTCGTGAAACATGCTCAAAGAAACGAAGTGGAGGGCCAGGAAGATCAGTGACTACAAGAACGGTACAATTGGAACAGAATGTGCTGGAGATGATACAGGAAGATCCTGGTAGTTCTACTCGAAAAATAAAATAATATCGAAAATACTTTGAATGTAAGTCAATTGGAACAGATTGGAAATTCTTAAGGACAATTTGTTGTATCCATACCATATTCAACGCGTTCAGGCACTACTACCTGCTGATTTTTCTCAACGTATTGCATTATGTCACTGGATATATTGCAAACATTAGTTCGCATCCCTCTATTCTTGACACAGATTCTTTTTACCGATAAAGCCAGTTTCTCAAGAAATGCAATAAGGAATTTTCATAATAACCATGTGTAGGCAGATGAAAATCCGCATGAGGTATTTGAAGATCGTTTTCAACATCAGTTCTCGTTGAATGCTTGGGTTGGAATTGTGAGTGACTATCTAATTGAACCGGTATTTCTACCAGGAAGACTTACTGACGTGGTGTACCGCAACTTTTTGGAAGCAACGCTGCCTGCGTTTCTAGAGAATGTACCATACGCGACAAGAATTGCAATGTCGCATATGCACGATGGTGCACCACCACATTTCAGTTTGGTTGCTCGTAATTTTTTAACAGCAACATACGGAGATCGCTGGATTGGTCGAGGTGGGCCACTCGCATGATCAACTCGATCCCCAGACTAAAACCCCCCAGATTATTTCTTCTGGGGATCTCTGAAGTTAATAGTTTACGCTATTCCAGTGGAGAATTTGGACGATTTGCGAAATCGGATAATTGCTGGGTGTAACTCAATTAGAAACGACCCTGGTGTGTTTGACAGTCAATGACGAAGAGATTGAATGCTTGCATCCAGGCTGAAGGAAAAGCCTTTTCGAACATTTATTGCAGATTGAGAAACTTTACATGTACTTTTTGATATTGAAATGTTACTGTCGCAAATCTTGTTCGCTCTGTATCTTCGAAACAAAGCGGTTTTTCAAAAATCATCATAGGACAAAATATTCTTAGAATAAGCCAAGGAATAACCTCTTGAATTTTTGCCGTATGTTTACCTAACACCCTGTATAGCCTTCTTGTGACAACTGTAACAATATATTAATTATGTAATATGTATATGTATTGGATTTTTTTATATTAAACAATATTGAAATTATAAATTTAAACGAGAAAACGTTTTCTTTAAATTTAAAATTTTTAATTAATATTCTCATTCTTTAAACATTGAGGTAATATTTAAGGGGGTCACTAATACATAATTTGAATTCAATGGAAAATCATAGGGATTATACCAAGAGAAAAGAACAATTTCTCAAAGATTCGCAAACCGATTTGTTTCAAAATTTCTGAAAATGTTAACGTTATTTTCACTGAATGAGGGATTTATTTAAAAAAAAATAAAAACCCCATAAGAAATTTAGGGTTTACATGTGTTGCAATTTTTGGATTCCTTTTCTTTCGAGTTTTTGATTGTTTTCACATTTACACAAACAACTACGCCTTGTTTAGTAAAATCCCTCATTCAGTCTACTCTGTAGATGATTCTGAATTTATTTAAAAAAAAATAACTACCTCAGTTGAACACGAACGAAAAAAATGTACCCTACAGATTAAAAAACATGATTTTACCGGAGAAAAAAACTGGGATATTGCATCAACTTTAGATTTGTTGTCCTTTTTGTATCTCTTTAGTTGGGTCATGGCAAAAAAGAGGTCACACAAGCAGCATATCAGAACAGAATTGTCAGTGCTGCCCAAGGTTCCTTAAAGTCTAAGGTTATCTCAACTCTCTAATCTTACGCGATTGGCTGTCTCTGATAACGTCACGGCGACCCTTTTCTTTGGCACGGATATGAATTATTGGACTATTCTAGCAACGGTGCTTTAAATGTAACAACTATTTGCTATTAAGATTTATTTAGTTTAAAAAGCTCGTTGTTCTTGCAAGTTACTTTTACTGAAAACAACAAAACATCATAACTGATATGCTTTATCTAATGCATACGCGGTTTTAATTATATCCATTAATAGATAGCAATTTGTTTCTGTTTACACTTGCGAAATTTTAAGGATACGTGTAAAAGTATATTTTGACCGGGACTAGATTAAAACTTCAGTTTATCTTAATACAATAATGTCGGTATAGCTAAAAGGATAACATAAACAATTCCCAACTCTGTATCAACATTATGCGCTCCCTCCTTACCTGTTCGTTTCAACTTCTTTTTGCAAGTTAAAGTTAATAATGCTGCTTTTAAATTCCGTTCATAATCATTAGAAGCAAAATGGATTGAATAAATATATGATGTATCTGGATTAAATTTATCGCTACGACTATATTTATGAACCCAAGCTAATCTCACACTTTTATTTTTCAGAAATTTATATCTTATGTCTTTCTGTAAACGTTTTGTTACCACCAAACTATAACCACAGCACAACGTGTACGTGGCATGTTTACTTAAACGAATTTTAATTAAAGAGAATGGTCAGACAGATATATCAAACCTGTCAGACTGTCAACCCAAGGGCTCGCCATGACGTCAACTAACCGACCACACGCCTCATTCCCCCGCATCTATAAGCTCAGAGTTGAGACTACCTTAGACATTAAGGAACCTTGAGTGCTGCCAACGTAGACAGCGGAAAAGTATTAGATCCTTCCCAAGAATACTAACGCCCGTATTCATAAACACTTGCCGTGGCAAATCTTTAACATTTTACTAGTGCTGTTGGCATCCGATAAAATTGAGATCCAAAATTATCCGGTACTGGAATCTGGTGGATCCTAGAATCCAGATCCACTATCGGAATCTACTATCCGGATCCTGGATCCGAACTCACTATTCGGTTTTCAGATCCGAATCCACTATCCGGTTTTCGGATGCAGATCACTTATCTCGTTCTCGGATTCGGATCTGGAAGAGATACAAATTATCGTTCAACTCAATATTAGTGTACGTGCTACATACGACGTACACATTCACTTTGTATTACGTAGGTGTTCGACAAATCTTAGTGATTATTGCACGAGATACAAGATTTCGGAAAGTGGATCCGGTTCTGAGGTTTCGGATAGTGCATCTGGATTCGAGGTTTAATTGGCGAAAGATGTTCAGTGATTGCTATTTTTATCTCGACCTTCACTCTTTGCTCAACCATCTTTGCACCCATCACAACTTTCTTTTTGTATCCATCTGCGCTCAACCCGTCTGGTTTGCTCTGGGTTCTGGTTTGCACAAACTTTGAATATAGTCCAGATGGGAAATAATAGCCCAATCATCTTTTTATCATTTACAATTAATTACGGATAAGTTCGATAACTCATTTATTACAGAATATAATTGCGGTATAATAATTGTACTGTCAATTACCAACCCTTCCGAGTATTCTCATCCCCATCATAACATTTACCCCTTTACACCGTTATTTTAGATGGGGCACTTTATGTATTATTCCATTTTAAATTCTACATAGAAAAATAACATCACTTTATGTAAGTCACTACATGTATATGTGTAATAAGAACGTTGTTATTTTCGCTTTTAGTGAGTCAACATGTTCTTTAATTTAAAACGGTTTTCCTACAGAAGGATACCCTTTTGGAAAAGCGATTTAACGGGCCGACGAACTGTTAGACGGGCTAGACTGGCAATGCGACGGACCGGGTTAAGCTAACAAGCGAGTTAGAGCGGACCTAGCCGAGATAACTATCAAAATGCGCACCTCTAATTGAAAGGCCAAAAATTGGGCGGATGTAGGTTTTCATGTCCCGTCATTTTGATATCGAGTTTAATTAAGATTACTACTCTCAATTGAATGGCACCTAGAATTTCGAAACAGATATTAATATTATTTATAACAAGTATTGCTACGGAAAGTTCCATTAAGTTTAGCTTATTACCCATTCAATACATTACGAAAAAGCAATTAAATATCAACATAATGACATACGTGTTGAATGAGTACCCTCTAAACCCAAAACATTACTGAGATATTCCAATATATGTAGCTCTCTCACGTAATATTTGAAACATTATTAAGATAATTTTCATATAAGCTTTTAAAACATCTAGCACGATTTGTTTCAGTATTGACATTTGAGAAATAGTCTTGAAACATTTCTTTTGTTAGCTAAGACAACGCCTTAGGTCATGTTTAATGTACGTTTGTAAAACATCTTCATTTTGCGCAAATAAAACAAAGTAGGTACCTACAACTACAATGCACCATCTTTAAAAAATTAAATGCGAATTGAAGCTCCACAAATCTTCGTTTATTTAAGTAACTATGGTCCTTTCTGCTAGCTCGCACGGTCTTCGGACATAGCGCCTATAGACGATTATATCTATGGATATGTAAAGAACAATATGTATGCGGAGTCAGTAGCTAACAAGGACAACATGATTGTATGTATCGGATGCTCTTAACTCGTTGGGACCCTTGAAAAATTGGCGAACAAAAAAATCAGAGAATTTTAAAAAGAATTCACATATGCTTAGAAGCGAGCGGTAAAAATTTTCAATTCATTTAAAAAAAAAACTATTTTTATTAGATTAACGTTTTCTTTAAATTTATTATTCCATTTAAAGTAAGTGAGTTATTGCATTTTATTAGTTAATAAAAAGTCAATAATCTTTTTTTGTCGTTGCCCTGTATTATTAATTTTACAATTATTTTAACTTTGTGCGATATACTACAACGTACTGACTACATAACTATTAAATTTTAACCTGTTTGAACCAGTTTAAACCGGTTTGCAACACTTGTCATTTTTAACGGATCCGCGTGCACCACTTTGGCATTCTAACAGCGCTGTCAATGTACAGGATGTTCGGTAAAGGGGTTCTGATTTTAAGGAAGCTGATAGAGGACGTCATTATAGTTGAAAAAGTCTTGACGTTTTC
Organism: Protaetia brevitarsis; assembly: GCA_004143645.1. Taxonomy (NCBI): domain Eukaryota; kingdom Metazoa; phylum Arthropoda; class Insecta; order Coleoptera; family Scarabaeidae; genus Protaetia; species Protaetia brevitarsis. The sequence goes on from RXPK01000143.1 coordinate 16,209, forward strand.
TTTAAAAGTCAGAACTGTTTCATATTTTGAATTGGCAGACAAAAAAATAATCAAGCAATCGTTTTACCTAACACGAACTGTTTCTCTTGACGGAACCATTTTACGCAAATCCAGGAACAGTGCTGGCAACACGTTCTTAAACGAGCTCTGTACCGGAATATTCCTATCAAGAAATAGTTCAAATTAAAAAAAAAAGTTAAAAGCGTATATAGACATTTTTAATTATAATGACTACAGAGTGAGCAACCATATGACCACGAACGTCACAGAAAAAGTGCATTTTTTGTGTTGCTGTTTACTGTTCTGCTTATTGTTTGAGTTCTGTCATCGAACATTTATATTTACCAAAGTATTTTTGTTTTAAATGTGATTTAAAAAACAATTCATTCGTGAAAGTAAAAAAATATATGACACGTCTCTTGTTAAGTTATAAAGATATCATCTGACATATCACTAATGTGGCATATCTCGTGCTATCAACTTAACAATGTTGCCGCCTTAAAATTTGAGGTCACGTGGTGGTCACATCCGGTTACTCACTCTGTATCAGCTCCCTTAAGAACAAAACAATTTTAACGAACACCCTATGTATAAGGGCGTCACTGCAGTCACTATTCCAACGTTGATTTTGATGATCGTTAGGAGTAATCAAGAATGATTAAACATTATGCTTGGAATAATTCTACCGTGTTTTAAATTCAAACTGAATTAAATTTTCAAATTTCATATTACAACTATGATGTTGTAATGCAGGATTTCAAGGATTGAAAACTTTTAGTAAAGTAAATCTCACCAAACATTTACATTTCTCTGTTTCTAAAATAATTCATTTGACTTAATTCCTTTGATGCAGAGTATATTGCTTGAAAGAAGCTTTTCTATATATTTAATAGGTTTACGTTTAGTGTCTGAATATTTAAGATGTTTTCACATTTTATTTTTCCACATAGAAACACAGTTCATATACTAGTATACAGGTGAGTTTTTTTATCTTGAGACAGCGGAATATCTCTAAAACACTGCATCAAATCAAAAAAAGATCTTAAAAAGATTTGTTATAATGTAAGGGGCTCACTGAATAGTGCCGAACTCGATCCCTCACCTCACTTCCCCCAACTTTGAAATCTTAAATGGGAACCCCCATTTTGTATTGCAAATTCGGATTCTACGCCATCAAGTATGTAGTTTTTGTTTGAAACTTTTTTTCGATTCGTAACAGATTGCGCTGTAATCGCAAAAACATGATTGTGAACGTCTAGAAAAAATACACAAAAACAGAAACAAGCAAACATGATTTTGTTTTTTTTTTATTTTAACATTAAATAACATTTCAAAAAACCATTCAACAACGAAGAACTTTACTTTCTCATACCCATTTCAGAAAATGTGTTCGAAAATATGCCCTTCCACTTCGATGCATTTATTTATTCGCAATTGGAATGATTGCACACAACTGAGAAGTGTGGTCTTCAAGTAATACTGGAAGTTCATTCTGCAAGATGTTTCGATATTTTTCACCATTTAAATTTCCATCGTTGAAATATGGACCAATAAGCTTATTGCCAATTATTCCACACCAAACGTTTACGTTCCAAGGATGTTGATGCTCAACTTGGCGCAACCAATGGGGATTTTCGATACTTCAGTAATGCATGTTGTGCCGATTTACCATACCGTGGTTTGTAAATGTCGCCTCGTCAGCAAATAATACTCGAGCAAAAAAAATGGGGTTATCTTGTATTCGTTGAAACGCCCATTGACAAAATCGCACTCGATTTTGAAAATCATCGCCATGAAGTTCTTGATGCATGGAAACTATAAGTGGATGATATTTCCTACGCTTCAATATTTGGCAGTACTAATGTGCGGATTATTAGCTACTGCAGCTAATACTGCGATTTCAGTATTTTCTCCAGCAATTATTTTTCGGCGATTACGTTTTCGTGGCTGTACAGTTCCTTCGCTAGAGAACTGTTGCACGACTCGGTAAAAAGAAACGCGCGATCGAACCTTGTCGGGAAAACATTGTGAATAAAGATTAACAGTATCATCGATATTCCTACCACTTTCTCCATAGATTTAAATCATTTCAATTCTCTCTTGTAATGTTATAGCCTGCATTACTATTCAAATATTCAACACTAACTAATTTGTATTGGATTAATAATTAATAATCTAAATGGGGATCGGACAATGTGTAAGTTTTCACAGCTTGTCAAGTACTGAATAAAGTACGGTTTTGTGCGTTGAATAGCATTCCAATTGCGAATAAATAAATGTATCGAAGTGAAGGGCCACAGTTTCGAACACATGGCTTTTTGAAATGTTAATTTATGTTAAAATAAAAAAACACAAAATCATGTTTGCTTGCTTCTCTTTTTTTGGTGTATTTTTTCTAGACGTTCACAATCACGTTTTTTGCGATTACAGCGCAATCTGTTATGAATCGAAAAAAAAGAAAACAAAAACTACATACTTGATGGCGTAGAATCCGAATCTGTAATACAAAATGGGGGTTCCCATTTAAGATTTCAGAGTTTTCTCCTTTCCCACTCTGGGGGGTGAGCCGGGGAATCGAGTTCTGCACCATTCAGTGCCTCCCCCCCCCTACATTATAACAAATCTTATTAAGATATTTTTTTGATTTGATGCAGTGTTTTAGAGATATTCCGTTGTTTCAAGATAAAAAACTCACCCAGTACATCAGTATATACTAGTATATTATTGACTCCGATAAGGATCCGTATAAATAGTAAGGATTCGTACCGTAGGAATTATATATGGGAATCGCAATTAACAATCAAATATTCTCATGAATCATACGAATCCGACCCACCTCTAATAGGTACCAACAGGCACACATTCTTATGTGAGCATCCTAGAGTTAAACATAAACTCCTCCAATGTTATATCTTTTTCATTGTTAGTGTTTATTTGTCTACATGGTTTTGTTTCAATTAATAGAACTGGTAATAGCTTTACGCAATTTAATCATCTTTATATTATAGCTTGAAAAACATGTTTGTGGCATTGAAACGTTGGTTGGGACGAATAACAAAATAAATAAAGAGAAAATCTACGTCGGCTCAATTTTTGGTCTTTTAATTACTAATTATTCCAATATTTATTTTTTGCGGATAATACCTTTTTTCCCAGCTTATCGTTCCTGTAGAATTGCTCCGCTTTCGCTCTTCCCTGAACCAGGGCGCCGACGCACTCTAAATGGGAAGGATTAGCCAACAGAACACATCTGATATTCTTATTCGTTACTTTATTCAACCTAGAATTTCGATAAACCTTATTGTTTAAAATTTTTAGTTAAATATTATGGGTACAACCTATCTTCGCATAAGCCCAAATGGTACTTTACGTCACCTTCAAGAGGCTCTTTCACGTCTAGACTTTGAAATTGAGTTAATATATGTTCGAGTGGCTTTCGACAAACGTTTGCCACAACACCGATACGAGATCTGTGTGGCATTCCCAGTATGACCATTTCCACCCCAAGCTCTGTACTTTTATCGATAATCTGCTTCAAGCATGGGACAGCCATTTCACCTCCTTCTCCACTAAACCGCTTCAAAGATGGAAACTTTTTTGCGAGAAAAAGTTCAAATCTAGAAAGTTAGTATATTTTACTGTCTAATTTACCGAAACTAAATCCTAGTTTAACCATGATCTAACACTGAGGTAAGGAATAAACGCAGCAATACATCATTTAAAATGAAATAAAAATTGTAGGAATTTTTTTATACTTGAGATTAAGGAAAACAAAATGTTTGTTCTTTTTTTCTTATAATAACAATAATAACAATAAAATGCAATTATTACAGGGTAACGATAGAAAGGGAAAATATAATTATAATATGTAGTCAAAAAATGTTCAATGTAAGCAAGACGAATATTCAAGTCTACTACGTGGAGTGGGAACAGTCGAACATGGGGCTGACTGCTTTCACCTGCAGAAAAATGTATCCACTCTAAGTGAGTGGTGCTTGAGCAATGGACTCCATTTGAACATCAATAAGTGTGCCGTACTCTCTTTTTCTAAGAGTGCCAACCCAATTTCATTTAATTACTCTGTGCGTGGTGTTGAAATTGCTAGAGTAACTCACTTTTCTGACCTCGGTGTACTTTTTGATAATTATTTGTCTTTTAGCATGCATATCACCAATCTATTATCTTCTGCGTCTAAACTGCTGGGATTTGTGATCCGATCTTGTCGATTTTTTAACAATGTTAAAGCTATAAAATTACTCTTTTTTACTCTAGTCCGTTCTAAACTAGAGTACGGCTCGCTGGTTTGGTATCCATATTACATCTATCAGCGACTAATGTTGGAGAGAGTGCAGAAGAGGTTCCTGAAGCTTTTGTCTTTTAAAGTCGATCACATTTATCCACCTCGTGGTGTCAATTACGATGATCTTCTAGTTAAACACGGTTTCACTTTCTTATCCCAACGTCGAGATGAATTTAGTGCCAAATTCTTAGTTAACTTAATGAATGGAATTGTGGATTCTCCATCCCTTTTATCTCAGGTGGCTTTGATCGTACCTCGTTATAATACCAGATCCGCAGACGCTTTTCTAGTTCCCCGAGCGCGCACAAACGTTCTTGTTAAGGCACCACTAACGCACATGTGTAGAAATGTCAATAGATGTGACTCAGATCCCTTTCGGTTCGTTTAAGTGTTTTTTCTTTAATTATGTTAGACATAAATTTGTAATTTTTAATATGTTGAAATGTACTGTTTTTTTTTACCTATGTATCTATGTTTTACTCACATTTTGATTGTCATATTAACCTTTTATTATGTCCTGCAATTGGATTACCAAGATCTGTTGGACATTAAACATTATTATTATTAAACATTATTATTATGACAAGGTAATAAGCGTTATTGGAAACCCACATGAAACGTCGTCCACAAACATGGTCACCAACTATTGATACGAAAGAAATTCAACTACAATTTGTTGAATGAATGCGAAGCGTATCTTACCATAAACATTTCTAAGTATGATATTGTATGTTCGGAATTTTGGGAAGATTTTCAATTGTTTTTAATAGGCCTATTATAATTTCCCACATTTCCCCACCATGATCATGATTTTGTCACTTTTCCCGCTAATACTCCACAGTATCTGCAATTGCAGTTCTCACCAATAGTGTCAAAATCCCGTTTAAGTTTTTCTGCTTTCAAAATTTATGTTTATTTGAAATTTAAATTTTCATTATATTTTTACAACTGCATGTTATTTATTCTGTTTTTAAAGTTTATTCATTATAATTTTGTTTCTTTCTTCTAGAGTTTATTTTAATTTTTATCTATTTTTAGATTTTATTTTTGTTTAAATTAGATATGTCTCTTGAATTTTTGCAAATTAACAATTTACACTCTCAAAAATTATTAAAAAACGAATCAAAAATGTAGTCACAACATTGTTAAACTAAATGTAAGCTATAAATACGATTATTAAAATAAAAAACGAAATATAACTAATTTTTCAAACCTGGCGCCATATTTCGCAAGCATGGCTTAATCGTAGTTCTATGTTTAGGCGTGCTTTGCATCGGAGGTCGCTGTTAAGACGTAATCATGACATCACGTGTTTCCAACGAAATGTAAGTACATAACGTGCGGTTCCCCTTATTGCTGTTCTGTAATGTCGGAGTACCTACCGCAGCAAAAACTGAAGTGACATTCAGTACTGATTAATCTGCCGTTAGGAGATTATATGGGCGCAAATACATATTCTAGGAACTGAGAGCTGATCGATTTACAGTAGACTCGCGATTATGTAAACTAATCACATTTCACATATTTCAGCATTTCATATAAAGTAATATTTACGTAATTAATGAAAATCCTGCTAGTTAACTTGGGACGGGCAAAAACAGCGCACGACATCAAGCAAGAACATAGACATCATGATTATTAGTGAACCTAACATAAAGATCTCGGAACAGCTTCATTCTGGACAATAAAAAAGTGTTGCCATTCATATTAGAAATAAAAACCTGGGTATATTAGAACACTCCAGGGAGGACGGCTGTATAGGTGTTACTGTTCTCCTAACATCCCTATCACTGATTTTATGACATTTACCGAAGGGATATTAACGGACATTAAAAGCAAAAATCTTGATGTAATGTAGCCGGCGAATTCAACGCTAAGGGTTCCATGTGGGGTTCGCCTAACACCGGCATCAGAGGAGAGCACCTAGCAGATTTGGCCGCGGAGCTCGGTTTAAACGTCATTAACATTGTGAACACACCAACTTTTGGAAGAGGGACTAGCAAGTCCTACATTGACCTACGTTACCTGGACATCACACAATATGACGAGATTAATACATAATTGGAAAGTTCTCATTGGAGAGTATCGTGCCTATCATAATTATATTTATTTCGAGATAAGAAATAACAACAGAATTAAGAAGCCAACTGGTGATTTTCGGTATTTTCTGGATAAGCGGAAGTTTGTTTAAAAGTTGCAAGTACGTTTTGACGATAGCAGTGAGGGAATAGACATGGAAAACGATTATATGACGATAAGAAACTTAAATAAGGAATGTACTATCTCAGTCCCTACGTGCGAGAGTCCTAGGCCTTACTGCGGAACGCAAATATCGATAATAAGAGAAGGGAATGCCATAATCTAAGACGTGTGGACAAAAGCCAAAGGAAAACAGAGGCAGGAAGCGCTAGCATCGATTAAACACAATGACTATAAGAAAGCAAAAAAGGAACTCAAGTACATAATCATGAAAGCTAAGAGAGAGCTCTGAGGAAAGCTACTCTCGGACTTGGAAGAAGACATCTGGAGAGACGGTTATAAAATTGTCAAGCGGCTTGATCGGCCTTCCGCTTCCTTACAACCCTACCTTGGGACAAAAGATTCAAATTGTAAAAGATCTATTTCTGATCCAGAATGCCAGCTTCGTGAGAGGCAGTAAGAGTGACAACGTGCCCCCTCTACAGATGGAAGAACTACCAAAGCAGAAGAAGTATTGGTCGAGACAGTTCCAGTATATCTGTTAAGTTCCTTCAACCAACTTTTAGGACAGCAATGTTTCCTACCAGAATGGAAAGAGATCACAGTCGGTTTGCTGCCAAAGCCAAACTCAACACAGAAAACTCCCACTTTTAGACATATATGCCTCATCAGGCCCTTGAGGAAGGTCTATAAATGCCTTGTCAAAAAGAGACTGAAAGATGAGCTTATCGCGCATGGTGGGTTGTCGAATAGGCAGGTCGTGTTAATGAGTAGGCGGTCGACTACACATGCGATAAATGAAGTGTAAGAAGAATAATCAAAACATCTGGGAAAAAATGGGTGGCTGTAATAGCCCTGGACATTAAAAATGCTTTCAATACGGCATCATGGGGCAAGATTATTCTAGAATTGAACACGCGAAACATATTGAGATATATCATAATACTCATAACAACTATGGAAGTTTATTTTTCGTCAAGAAAGGTCCTGATATCACCAACAATTAGCCTGAAAATGAGCACTAGAGATCCGCAAGGGTCGGTGCTGGCCCCCATTCTATGGAATGTCTTGTATGACGAGTCTTGAATTTACCTTTGATCGATGGGGCCAAAACGATTGCGCATGCCGACGACCTCGCTCTCATAGTTGGCGCAGATGACGAGAGGGATCTCATACTTAGAGCGAATGAGTCCATAGAATGGATTGTGGAGTGGGTTAAAGCAAATAATCTGCAGGTGGCACCCAATAAATCCGTAGTAGCCATACTAACGGGCCCCTACAGGCAACAAGCAGTCCATTTCGATGTGAATGGGCAACAGATCACCCCGAAGAAGGAGCTGCGCTACTTGAGCGTAAGTGGATTACCCTTTGTTTATGAAAAACCAAATAATTACAAATCATCCTAACCGCGTGCTCCACCTAAAAAAGGTACTATACGAGGCTACCTATTCTAAGTACTATACGGATTCTATAACAATTGAAATATTTCTACTCTAACTAAATAATTTCCCTACTATCGTTAATAACAAAAAATTTAATACAGTAGCCTCGCAATTATATGAATAGGTACTGCTTTATGCAGAATGCTGAAATGTGTGAAATGTAATGGTTCACATAATCGCGGGTCTACTATAAATCGGTCAGCTATCAAAGAGTCAAAAATAATATTAATAAAATCTTAACGTTGAGTTACATTAATCATCTGTAAGCTAATCGAGTTTAAGACAGTCTAAGTGTGCCCAGTCTAGATGCAAGCATACACCAATGTTTGGTGGTATTTCATAATTGTATAACTAATAGAGAAAATTCCCATTTGTTGCACGCTTAGTGGACGACACTGTATATTAATTAATAATTTGGTGATGAATGAATAGCTGCGTTCTTGTACATAAATTCACCTTAGTAAACCATCTTAATGTCCTAACTAGTGATGTGCCGGATATACGTATCCGTGGATATGAAGTGTAAGGCCTGTTTCAGACGAGACGGTGTAGTTGATTCAACTAAGTTGCCTGGTTTACTCTCAACTAGTTGATTGTCATTGAAGACCTATTGAAGCTGCCGAAGCGGACAAGTTGACTCTGTGTGAAAGGGTTCATATTAGTATGCTTCTTGACAACCGTCCGTTCAACTAGTGGAATCAACTAATCGCCTCGCCTGAAAGAGGCCTAAACCAGGCAACTTAATTGAATCGACCAAACCGCCTCGTCTGAAAGAGGCCTACGCGTTGTTCTCTGTCCGAGAAAATCTCAGAGAATCTCCAAGAAAATGGGCCACAATATAAATATGAGCCCATTATTTCTACGCCGTGTTTGTGCCAGCTAATAAGATAAAGACAATTTCTATTAATACACACGCATTTCCTGAAAATTCGCGATAATGGAGTGGTATAAATTAAAAATTTATCATTAAACACAATTGACAATATTAAAAAAGGTTAATGTGTTGTGCAGTAGAATACGATAGAATGATTGCTCCGTATATCTTTCATTCTACTATTAACCAGCGCAATTATTTAAAGATGCTGAACAACTACTTTCTAGGGAATCAAAGCGCTTCCCATTAGCGATTACAGGCAATTATATTTTCTACAAGATGAATGACCTGCTCATTACACATTCGCTGTGAGAGAACGGTTTATGTGACTGTTTGAATATCGGTGGACCAGGAGTTACTGTCCAAATTCCTAGCCGTCACTATCACTTAATTTGACAATTATAGCCTTATTCGTTTTAGGTAAATAAGTATACACTGGCATCTCGGTTCCCAATAATGAAAATACTTTAAGAATTAGAATAACACAGTGTCACATATCAATTAATAAACAATCGCCATAGCAAATTTCGAAAAACAGCGAAGTTGTGTGTTAAGAGAGTCGAACATGTAATAGAAGAAACAATTTGATGTTATGTTAATCCATTCATGTACATAAGTGTCATTGAGGCGTTGGCGTAGCAATAAATAACAAGATAAATAAAGGGAAAACCTACATCCGTTCATTATTTGGCCTTTTGAATATTAATTATTTCAATATTTAATTTTTATAGGTAATACCTTTTTTCCCAGTCCATCGTTTCTGAAGAATTGCTCCGCTTTTGCTCTTCCTTGGAGCAGGGTATTGACGCTCTCTAAATGGGCAGCACCAGACAACATAGCGCATCGGAGATTCTTATTCGTTACTTTATTCAACCTACATATGTGATCAACTCTATTGTTTAAAATAAAAAGATTGCTTTATGTTATGGGTATAACCTATCTTCGCATAAGCCCAAAGTGAATAAAAGATCGCCTTCAATGGGTTCTTTCACGTCTAGATTTTGAAACTGAGTTAGTATATGTTCGAGGGGTTTTAGACAAACGTTTGCCATAATACCGACACGTGCTCTGTGTGGAATTCCTAATAACACAATTTCCACGCCACGTTCTGTACTCTTATCGATAATCTGTTTCAAGCACGGAATCATCATTTCACACCCTAATCCACTAAATCGCCTCATAGATCCAAAGTTTCCTTCCAGAAAAGATTCAAATCTAAAAGTTTTTATATTTTACTGTTTGATTGATCGAAAATAAAAGCATGCAATCTTTATTGCATCATGGCCCAATACTTAGATAAAAAATGTACTTCGCACATAAGGTGAGTTTAGACAAAAAGATTATAGGAACCGTATATATAAAATTAAGGGAATTTTCTACTTTTACTTCTTATGTGTTTTATTCAGTAGGTGCGAAAAGCCAACATTGTTTCAATTTCAGGTGGTTAACCTTGTTATTTCCATTTGGTCTCTCATATTTCCAAAAATAAACTAATCTGTTAGTTGTTCTGTCAATATTTTCCTTCCATTTTTGTCTTCTTCTGCACACCGCATCGTATAGATTTACTGGTGTGTTTATCTTAGTTTAGTTTATCTTAGTGTGATATCTACTACTTTCCTAAATATTTCATATTTGATGTCCTCCAAGTAGGTATTGGTATCATGAAATCATTCTACTCCGATATACAATTACTTGCGTTGCTGACTTATTTAATTACAGTATGGAGGTCTCTTTGACTGATTACTTCCAGTGCTAAGCTTATTCCTTGTGCAGTGGCAGATTCTTCTGATTTCAGTACACATCGGAAAGGTTTTATAACGATTAACCAGAGAATTATAGCCCTAGATTTTTCACTTCCAATATACCCCATCATTTATGGAATTTTCTGGCGCTGCTCTCACTACATGTGGAATATTCCATGACATGACTGCCAGAGTTTAAGGATGTATTGCTGAAGCAATTTCAAGACAAAAATGTCAAATAAACATGCCCAAAACTATTTAGTAAATGAGCTTGAAGTATTTAAAGTTTTAAATAATCCCATACCAATGCAAGTGTTAGGTACCACTCTTAATTTCATTGTTACTAAAATATCAGAGTGGTATTCATTACTTGTTTTCTATTGTGACAACATCAATTAACTTCATGGAGCGTATTTATTTTTTTTGGTGTTACAGACGAGCAGCATTTGATGACGAGTTCTGTCTCGTAGCGTACCTTGTCGAACGGTTTTTCCATCGGTATTTAAGATAAACAACAAGTTGCCGGCAGAAACGTGCCACGCTACCAGAACTTACCCAAGAAGAAGCAATACCTAATATGGCTTACTAGGATCCGAAGAATATCCAATAGACTTACACTTGATTCACGATAAGATTAGAAAAGATATAGGAATTATCCAGAAATAATAAAACAATTCACCGAAAGCAACATGAAATAACCATAATGAAGCAAACATCCAATAAAAAATGGAAATAGCCAAAGTGTGCAGACCAGATTTGAAACAAAAGGCACTACATAGTGAAAATATTCCTGAGTCTTTATTGCATTAAAATTTAGTGCTTCTGCTCATAAAATAGGATTTTGTAAGAAATAAAATATTTTTCGTTAGATTTTACTGTACATTTACTAGATCTTGTGATTTTTTTGAATAAATAATTTTTGCATAAAAGTTACAAAAAATCACTTTTTGAGTGTGCTTAGCTATTTGTAGTATAATTGAGACTGTTACAACATAGCCTCAGCGAAACAGGGTATAGATGGTATTCGGGCTATCTCAGTAAAGAGCTTGCAAAAGAGAAAGCGAGAAAGAAGAAGAATGCAAAGGTTAGCAACCAAAAACCTCACCAAAAATACTGAAACGGAAAGAAAGGAAACCACTCCAACATACAAACCGCTTAAGAAAAGGAAAAAGTAGGCAAAAACCACTACTACTAGCTCAACAGGGAACAGCTACGCAATGTCTATTGGAAAAGATGAGAAAGTTGCTATCGTGCCAAAAGCATTCTCAGCAAATATCGTCAATACGGATGAACATACAGCAATGGACTGAATTTGGATCACCACAGTCGGAAGAATAGTTTTGCCTACAAATGCCCAAGCTGAGGACTTGAAGGGAGTAGAGCTAACAACGTGCATGGGAGTCGACGTCGCAATACCGTATGTTGCGACCTTATTTTTCCCTAGAACTCAAGGACAAGCCCATGAAAAACTTCTAGCATTAATAGAAGCACAGATTGAAGGACTAAGGACAAATATTTGGAACATCTTAATGCTGAAAAATGAAGGTGACGGCCAGGTGTTCAAGATGGACGTTGATCAAACTTCCTATCAATCCATCAGGAACAACTGGTACGTCGTCCGTTATAGGTTTTAACAGAAGGGGAAGAAAGATTAATCCACTTTTAGCACTTCTAACGAGGAAAGACCAGAAGTCGATGTAAATAACAATAGTAGTATTCACATCTCAGACCTTTATCGTGGAGGATGATACCAGAATCTAAGATGCAAGTGGATCTGGTAATCGTTACCGGTGAGGGCAACACCATCAACATAGCTGTGAAGTTGAAGTAACCACAAGACCAAAAAGCTTTGATGATACGCGGAAACTTTACAGGAAATAGGTTGGGGATGTAACCCAAAAATACTTTAGATGTACACTTCTCGAAGGAAAAATCGGGACACCAGCAATCGTCAATTTAAAAATTTCTTGGGTGTAAATGCAGCTTTCAGAGGATATATTCACTTATCAAAGCCATAAATCACTTTTTTGTGTGTGTTGTGTATTACGATCAAAGGTAAATATTAAAAATTTTAAACATAAATATAAATGTATAGAGAGACAGAGGTTTATATATAAGTAGAACAAACACATTGGAGTTTCGGCGGCGGCGTTTCCTTTAGAAATACCGAATACGGAAATATTCATATAAAAGAAAATCCATAACAACAAAAAGGCCTCTTGAATAGAGGTTCTCCGATAGGAGACTTCACGAGGTATTCCTCGTGGGGTCTCTGTTAATAAAGAGCTGAAGTGTAACTAGTCTTTGGTTGATTCCTGCCTCTGCAACCTAAGGTAGGTGTAATTATTATATGTATTACCTCTGACCTGCCCCCCGTCACACGACCCAACGTGACAATATCACCAACAGTTAGTCTGGAAATGAGCGCTGGAGTTCCGCAATGGACGGTGCTGGGCCCCATTCTGTGGAATGTCTTATATGATCGAGTCTTGGATTTACCTTTGGTGGATGAGGCCAAAGCGATTGCCTATGCCGACGACCTCGCTTTCATAGTTGGCGCAGATAACGAGAGGGATCTCATATTTAGAGCGTATGAGTCCATAGAACGGATTGTGGAGTGTGTTGACGCAAATGATGTGCAGGTGGTAAAAAATTTAATACAGTAGCCTCGCAATTATATGAATGGGTACTACTTTATGCGGAATGAAATATGTGAAATGTAATGGTTCACATAATCGCGGGTCTACTATAAATCACCAGCTATCAAAGAGTCAAAAATAATATCAAAATCTTAACGTTGAGTTACATATCGTTGCAACCAGCATGAAATTCGTGATCGTTTATGAAATATCCGTAAGTACATTTTTCAAATTTGATAGAATATGAAAGAAATTGTCGAAAAGAGATCTTCTGATAGTTAGTTTAAATAAGTAATAATGTCAAATATTAAAAAAAAAAACATGTAAGGGGTTAATACAATTTTTTTTTAAGTAGCAGGCCATGACTTTATATTTGGGTGTATTTTTTTAATTCTGAACAACTAATTTTAATAACACTTTGCTGTATTCTTTGAAATGAGGGTACATTGCTCTTATACGATTTTTATATTTCTTAGTCTGTCCTGTAAGCTAATTGAGTTTAAGACAGTCTAAGTGTGCCTAATCTAGATGCAAGCATGACCAAGGTTTGGCGATATTTTATAATTGTACAACTAATAAAGAACATTCCCATTTGTTGCACGCTTAGTGAACCACACTGTATATTAATTGCTAATTTGGTGATAAATGAATAGCTGCGTTCTTGTATTTAAATTCACATTAGTAAATCACCTTAATGTCCTAACTAGTGATGTGCCGGATATCCGTATCCGCGGATATGAAGTGTAAGGCATGTTTCAGACGAGACGGTGTAGTTGATTCAACTAAGTTGCTTGGTATACTCTCACCTAGTAGATTGTTATTGAAGACCTATTGAACTCCATGTGAAAGGATTCATATCAGTATGTTCCGTGACAATTGTCCGTTCAACTAGTGAAATCAACTAATTATCACTAGTTAAACGGACGATTGTCAAGGAACATACTTGCTTACACCCTTTTACACGGAGGAAACTTGTCCGGTTCGGCGGCTTCTGTAGGTCTTCAATGACAATCAACTAGTTGAGAGTAGGGCCTCTTTCAGACGAGGCGATTATTTGATTCCACTAGTTGAACGGGCGGTTGTTAAGGAACGTACAGATGTAGCAAATGATTGGGAACCGATAATGAAAATACTTTAAGAATTAGAATAACACAGTGTCACATATCAATTAATAAACAATCGTTATAGCAAATTTCGAAAAACAGTAAAGTTACGTGTTAAGAGAGTTTGACAATTTGATGTTATGTTAATCCATTCATGTACATAAGTGTCATTGGGGCGTTGGCGTAGCAATGAATAACAAGATAAATAAAGGGAAAACCTACATCCGTTCATTATTTGGCCTTTTGAATATTAATTATTTCAATATTTAATTTTTGTAGGTAATACCTTTTTTCCCTGTCCATCATTTCTGAAGAATTGCTCCGCTTTTGCTCTTCCTTGGAGCAGGCTATTGACGCTCTCTAAATGGGCAGCACTAGACAACATAACGCATCGGAGATTCTTATTCGTTACTTTATTCAACCTACATATGTGATCAACTCTATTGTTTAAAATAAAAAGATTGCTTTATGTTATGGGTATAACCTATCTTCGCATAAGCCCAAATTGAATATAAGCTCGCCTTCAATGGGTTCTTTCACGTCTAGACTTTGAAACTGAGTTAGTATATGTTCGAGGGATTTTAGACAAACGTTTGCCATAACACCGACACGTGCTCTGTGTGGCATTCCTAATAACACAATTTCCACGCCAAGTTCTGTACTCTTATCAATAATCTGTTTCAAGCACGGAATCGCCATTTCACACCCTAATCCACTAAATCGCCTCATAGATGTAAACTTTCTTTCCAGAAAAGATTCAAATCTAAAAGTTTTTATATTTTACTCTTTGATTGACTAAACTAAAAGCAGGCAATCTTTATTGCATCATGGCCTAATACTTAGATAAAGAATGTACTTCGCACATAAGGTGAGTTTAGACAAAAAAATTGTAGGAAGCGTATATATAAAATTAAGGGAATTTTCTTCTTTTACTTCTTATGTGTTTTATTCAGTAGGTGCGAAAAGCCAACATTGTTTCAATTTCAGGTGGTTAACCTTGTTATTTCCATTTGGTCTCTCATATTTCCAGAAATAAGCTAATCTGTTAGTTGTTCTGTCAATATTTTCCTTCCATTTTTGTCTTCTTCTGCACACCGCATCGTATAGATTTACTGGTGTGTTTATCTTAGTTTAGTTTATCTTAGTGTGATATCCAGTCCTTTCCTAAATATTTCATATTTGATGTCCTCCAAGTAGGTATTGGTATCGTCAAATCATTCTACCCCGATATACAATTACTTGCGTTGCTGACTTATTTAATTGCAGTACGGAGGTCTCTTTGACTGATTACTTCCAGTGCTAAGCTTATTCCTTGTGCAGTGGCAAATTCTTCTGATTCCAGTACACATCGGAAAGGTTTTATAACGATTAACCAGAGAATTGTAGCCCTAGATTTTTCACTTCCAATATACCCCATCATTTATGGAATTTTCTGGCGCTGCTCTACATGTGGAATATTCCATGACATGACTGCCAGAGTTTAAGGATGTATTGCTGAAGCAATTTCAAGACAAAAATGTCAAATAAACATGCCCAAAACTATTTAGTAAATGAGCTTGAAGTATTTAAAGTTTTAAATAATCCCATACCAATGCAAGCATTAGGTACCACTCTTAATTTCATTGTTACTAAAATATCAGAGTGGTATTCATTACTTGTTTTCTATTGTGACAACATCAATTAACTTCATGGAGCGTATTTTTTTTTTTTTTTTGTGTTACAGACGAGCAGCATTTGATGACGAATTCTGTCTCGTAGCGTACCTTGTCGAACGGTTTTTCCATCGGTATTTAAGATAAACAACAAGTTGCCGGCAGAAACGTGCCACGCTACCAGAACTTACCCAAGAAGAAGCAATACCTAATATAGCTTACTAGGATCCGAAGAATATTCAATAGACTTACACTTGATTCACGATAAGATTGGAAAAGATATAGGAATTATCCAGAAATAATAAAAACAATTCACCGAAAGCAAAATGAAATAAGCATAATGAAGCAAACATCCAATAAAAAATGGAAATAGCCAAAGTGTGCAGACCAGATTTGAAACAAAAGGCACTAGATAGCGAAAATATTTCTGAATCTTTATTGCATTAAAATTTAGTGCTTCTGCTCATAAAATAGGATTTTGTAAGAAATATAATATTTTTCATTAGATTTTACTGTACATTTACTAGATTTTGCGATTTTTTTGAATAAATAATTTTTGCATAAGAAAAAATCACTTTTTGAGTGTGCTTAGCTTATTTGTAGTGTAATTGAGACTGTAACAACATAGCCTCAGCGAAACAGGGAGTAGATGGTATTCGGACTATCTCAATAAAGAGCTTGCAACAGAGAAAACGAAAGAGAAGACTGAAGAATATAAAGGTTAGCAACCAAAACCTCACCAAAAATACTGAAACGGAAAAGAAAGGAAACCACTCCAACATACAAACCGCTTAAGAAAAGGAAAAAGTGGGATCAACAGGGAACAGCTACGCAATGTCTATTAGAAAAGATGAGAAAGTTGCTATTGTGCCAAAAGCATTCTCAGCAACTATCGTCAATGCGGATGAACATACAGCAATGGACTGAATGTGGATCACCACAGGCGGAAGAATAGTTTTGCCTACAAATGCCCAAGCTGAGGACTTGGAAGGGAGTAGAGCTAACAACGTACATGGGAGTCGACGTCGCAATACCGTATGTTGCGACCTTATTTTTCCCTAGAACTCAAGGACAAGCCCATGAAAAACTTCTAGCATTAATAGAAGCACAGATTGAAGGACTAAGGACAAATATTTGGAACATCTTAATGCTGAAAAATGAAGGTGACGGCCAGGTGTTCAAGATGGACGTTGATCAAACTTCCTATCAATCCATCAGGAACAACTGGTATGTCGACCGTTATAGGTTTTAACAGAAGGGGAAGAAAGATTAATCCACTTTTAGCACTTCTAACGAGGAAAGACCAGAAGTCGATGTAAATAACAATAGTAGTATTCACATCTCAGAGCTTTATCGTGGAGGATGATACCAGAATCTAGGATGTAAGTGGATCTGGTAATCGTTACCGGTGAGGGCAACACCATCAACATAGCTGTGAAGTTGAAGTAACCACAAGACCAAAAAGCTTTGATGATACGCGGAAACTTTACAGGAAAAAGGTTAGGGATGTAACCCAAAAATACTTTAGATGTACACTTCTCGAAGGAAAAATCGGCACACCAGCAATCGTCAATTTTAAAATTTCTTGGGTTAAATGCAGCTTTCAGAGGATATATTCACTTATCAAAGCCATAAATCACTTTTTTTGTGTGTGTTGTGTATTACGATCAAAGGTAAATATTAAAAATTTTAAACATAAATATAAATGTATAGAGAGGCAAAGGTTTATATATAAGTAGAACAACACATTGGAGTTTCGGCGGCGGCGTTTCCTTTAGAAATACCGAATACGGAAGTATTCATATAATAGAAAATACATAACAACAAAAAGGCCTCTTGAATAGACCACTTCATTTAGAAATATAGTATATGTATTTAACTTTTTTGATGTTACGCAGAGATAATTCTCTTTTAAGAAAATATGGTTATGGGATTTTAAAATTATATTACTTGTTAGTGCTACTTTGATATTAGTTACTTACGTTAGCAATATACAATATGTCACTCAGCTTCCTGACTTTTGGGACAACGTGATTTCCACAGATTTATTATTTACTCTGTTATTGATGCATTACTTACTATTGCTTACTATTATGTTTAGTATTCTTAAATATTGTATTACTTTAAAGTTTTCTTCTGTCTACTAAAAAAAAATATACTGGGTGAGTTTTTATCTTGAGACAAAGGAATATCTCTTAAAACACTGCATCAAATCAAAAAAAGATCTTAATAAGATTTGTTATAATGTAGGAGGCTCACTGAATGGTGCCAAACTCCATCCCCACCCCACCTCCCCAGAGTGGGAGGGGGGACAACTTTAAAATCTTAAATGGAACCCCCCATTTTGTATTGCAGATTCAGATTCTACGCCATCAAGTATGTAGTTTTTGTTTGATACTTTTTTTTCGATTCGTAACAGATTGCGCTGTAATCGCAAAAAAAGAACATGATTGTGAACGTCTAGAAAAAATACACAAAAAAGAGACGCAAGCAAACATGATTTTGTGTTTTTTTTATTTTAACATAAACTAACATTTCAAAAAGCCATGTGTTCGAAACTGTGGCCCTTCACTTCGATACATTTATTTATTCGCAATTGGAATGCTATTCAACGATACAAAGCCGTACTTTATTCAGTACTTGACAAGCTGTGAATACTTACACATTGTCCGATCCCCATTTAGATTATTAATTATTAATCCAATACAAATTAGTTAGTGTTGAATATTTGAACAGTAATGGAGGCTATGGAGGGTATGATAAAGTAAAGTTCTTCGTTGTTGAATGGCTTTTTGAAATGTTATTTAATGTTGAAATAAAAAAAACACAAAATCATGTTTGCTTGCTTCTCTTTTTTGTGTATTTTTTCTAGACGTTCAAAATCATTTTTTTTTTTTGCGATTACAGCGCTATCTGTTACGAATCGAAAAACAGTTTCAAACAAAAACTACATACTTGATGGCGTAGAATCCGAATCTGCAATACAAAAGTTCGACACCATTTAGTGAGCCCCCTACATTATAACAAATCTTATTAAGATCTTTTTTGATTTGATGCAGCGTTTTAGAGATATTTCGTTGTCTCAAGATAAAAAACTCACCTGTATTTCTTGAATATACAATAAAGGCAGGGTTAATAAAATAAATAATTTCTTTGCGAACTTAATTGCTTTAAGAATTTTCCAAATAAGTTTAAAACTATTTTTGGCAAGTTTTTAATACATAAAAACTTTATAGTAATGCAATATATAAGAATATTAACTAGCAATAATGGTTAATATATCAATAATTGTGTAATCAATAAATCTATGAAAATCACATTGTCCCGAAACTAAGGAGGGCTGATTGATATATTGTCTATTGCTAAAGTAGTACTCGTGAGCATAATCGAACTAAGTAACTAATATCAAAGCAGCACTAACAAGTTGTATAATTTTAAAATCCCATCACCATATGTTTTCTTAAGAAAGAATTATCTCTGCATAACAACAAACAAGTTAAATACATATTCTATATTTCTAAATGAAGCCGTCTATTCAAGAGGCCTTTTTGTTAGGTTTTTTTTACGTAGGTATTTCCGTATTCGGTATTTCTAAAGGACACGCCGCCACCGAAACTCCAATATGTTTATTCAATGTATAAACCTTTTTCACCGGTGTGAAGTTAGCAATAGATTTTAGCAATAGATTTTTTTTCGGTCAAATTAATTCTAAATGTAATACAATAGCGTTCTATGAATAAAATCACTTCACACAGCATTGCAAAGAGTGGAACACACAATATTTTTGCAAAATAACGATGTTTCTAACATTCCGAATTATCCCATCTAAATGCATGTGTCACCGTATACTTTATTTATTTTGGCATCGTTCGTCAACTTTAATTTCAAATTTTATCTGCCGGACGTGTTAAGGGGTATCCAACGATGATTTTAAAAAATATAAAAATGACAATATTTTTCTAACAAATTTTATAAACAATTAAAGTAGATCGACTCGTCCAAATGCACGCGCTGCCGTATACTTTATTTATTTTGACATCGTTCGTCAACTTTAATTTCAAATTTTATCTGCCGGACGTGTTAAGGGGTATCCGACGATCATTTAAAAAAAATATAAAAAATATATACCTTGTTAAATTAATATGTCGGGACGTAAACAAATATTTTAAAGGAAACATGGTACGAACATTATTGAAAGAAATTATAATGACTCTATTTGACATGAGCAACTTTACTGAAATAACTAAACACATCACTAATATATTTGTAATTACAAATACCGAATTTGAAAACGCATACTTAAACGAGTGCAAAACTGAACTAATATTTTCTTCAAGGAATACTGATGTTGAAGTAGATCCACAAGATGAGTTTATCACTAGCCACACTATGAGAGAGAATTCAGAGAAAAGATGCAGTATTGGACATAATAAATGTTATTTACATTTTGAAAAGTACTAACTTCTAATGCAAACAAAGTTCATAATGAAACCACAAAATGTAATCCATTATTTAATCCAGCTTTCTCTAAACACTTTTTGCATCATTATATCCCATTCCTACCTTTGTGGACCTCCTTACACAAAAGTGAAAGACAAAGTAACTCTTTGGTTGAAGGTTGGTTTGGAATTGTAAAAAATAACATCCTTAGTAAAATCCTACATCGAAAATGCTCTCGATTTATTAGAGAAGTAAGAAACTATACCCTCGGTGAGCACAAAGAAAATAAATATGCTGTTAAAAGAAGGCGCTGTGCAGTCAAAAGAAAGCCTGAATATCACATAGATGAGGAGACATGGTGCAAAAGACAAAGAAGCGTACACACGTATTTTAAAAAGCAAAAACTGCAACAATTGCAAAAACTTACCAGTAAACCTCCAATAAAAACCCAAAAAAAACGAGATCAACGATGCCTATAAAAAAGTCCCTCCAGAGAATTCAGTAGAACAACTTTGCAAAGACTATGTTATTTCAAAATTTCAAAAGGATAAATTGTACTTCTCCAGCTATAATCTGCTTAATTTCCATAAAGAACCACGTGATATGTGGCTCGACAATTTTACAATCGATTATTGATTAAAAATTTTTTGCAATGGAACTGACTTTGAACCAGTAATGGCCCAAGGATCTCCGAATTTTGGTTTGCTTAACAAATTAGGAAAATCTAAAAAGAAAAATCTTCTATATCCAATTATAGAAAATATGCACTGGCTGTTGCTCATAGTCGATGTAACGAACGGCTGTATTTATTTCTTTGACCCCAACAGAAGAAACAATAACAATGAACGGGGTTCAGACTATGTCAACAAAGTAACGCAATTATTGGGAAATAACATAAAATTAAACGATAATATATATCCAACACAAAAAGACTCGTATAATTGCGGTGCTTTTATTCTTTACTATGCCGAAACCATAATAAGTAAAAAAAAAATTGACTTCGATTTCGATCCAAGCCTTTATAGAAATTATTTGAAATTTAAAATTTCCCATAACTCAGAGAGCACTAAATATGACTGTTTGTACTGCGGAGAGAGCGGGGGAGAAATCAAATGCGAAACATGTAACAGGTATTGCCATCCTGTCTGCGTCAACCCAAAGGTAGCACTACCATACGTCTGCGAAATCTGCATTAAAAAATTTCAGTAATTACTGTTATTTTTATTTTTGGTCAGAAAATTCTGGAAAACACTTTTCGTGTTCTCTCATACTGTTATAAAAATACTATCCCTTTCATATATTTTTTCTTCAGAGAAAGTTGGATTAAATAATGGATTACATTTTGTCGTTCCATTATTAACTTTGTTTGCATTAGAAGTTAGTACTTCTTCAAAATGTAAATAAAATTTATTACGTCCAATAGCGCATCTTTTCTCTGAATAATTCATAGTGTGGCCAGTGATAAACTCATTTTGCGGATCAGCTTCAATATCAGTATTCCTTGAAGAAAATATTAGTTCAGTTTTGCATTCGTTTAAGTATGCGCTTTCAAATTCGGTATTTGTAATTACAAATATATTAGTGATGTGTTTAGTTATTTTAGTAAAGTTGCTCATGTCAAATAGAGTCATTATAATTTCTTTCAATAATGTTCGTACCATGTTTTCCTTAAAATATATGTTTACGTCCCGACATATTAATTTAACAAGGTATATATTTTTTATATTTTTTTAAAATGATCGTCGGATACCCCTTAACACGTCTGGCAGATAAAATTTGAAATTAAAGTTGACGAACGATGTCAAAATAAATAAAGTATATGGCAGCGCGTGCATTTGGACGAGTCGATCTACTTTAATTGTTTATAAAATTTGTTAGAAAAATATTGTCATTTTTATATTTTTTTAAAATCATCGTTGGATACCCCTTAACACGTCCGGCAGATAAAATTTGAAATTAAAGTTGACGAACGATGTCAAAATAAATAAAGTATACGGCAGCGCGTGCATTTGGACGAGTCGATCTACTTTAATTGTTTATAAAATTTGTTAGAAAAATATTGTCATTTTTATATTTTTTTAAAATCATCGTTGGATACCCCTTAACACGTCCGGCAGATAAAATTTGAAATTAAAGTTGACGAACGATGTCAAAATAAATAAAGTATACGGCAGCGCGTGCATTTGGAAGAGTCGATCTACTTTAATTGTTTATAAAATTTGTTAGAAAAATATTGCCATTTTTATATTTTTTTAAAATCATCGTTGGATACCCCTTAACACGTCCGGCAGATAAAATTTGAAATTAAAGTTGACGAACGATGCCAAAATAAATAAAGTATACGGTGACACATGCATTTAGATGGGATAATTCGGAATGTTAGAAACATCGTTATTTTGCAAAAATATTGTGTGTTCCACTCTTTGCAATGCTGTGTGAAGTGATTTTATTCATAGAACGCTATTGTATTACATTTGGAATTAATTTGACCGAAAAAAAAATCTATTGCTAACTTCACACCGGTACCTTTTTCTCTCTATACATTTATATTTCTGTTTAAAGCTGCATTTACACCCAAGAAATTTTAAAATTCTCGATTGCTGGTGTCCCGATTTTTCCTGCGAGAAGTGTACCAGGTGCGCCATTAGTCTGTCGACGGAATTTAGCGCGAAAACTAGAAAGATAAAAAAATGAGATTTTTTGTGTACCTATATACTGAGTGTTACAAATTTAGGCAGCCAGCTTTAATTTTCTTATATTAAATGCATTGCTGTACTTTCTAGTCATTAGTTTGATAGCGACCTAAAACCGCTTTCCAATGCAGTTCCGACAATTATTTTTGACTGTATCGCCATTGTTAAAATTTTTATATTTGCAACTTCTGATATTTTAAGTTTCACCTTAGAAACGGATGCAATGTTCCACGTTATTGTTTTGTTATCAATTTGTAACACGTCATGTGATTCAGGCACAGTATAGGTAATATCAGTAGCGTCACTCGCCACCATTACCGTTTTTGGACGTCATGATTTTGGTTTCCATATGATTAGTTGACAGAATGAATATTCTAATTTTATTAGAGTAACCTAAGTTTGAAAACGAGTTTTACAGGGGTAAGCCGAGAAAGGCCTTAAGAAACGAATTCCCTGCGTTATTTTTTTAATTTGTTTAATTATTTAAAAGGAAATATTCTGCTTTCAAAACTTCATTCCCACATCATTCATACAAAAATGCATTAGCATTTTATAAAGGCTTTGTATACTACGTAACAGATAATTTGAATATCCCGCCAAAATTCAGCCATTGATTTCTTACGCATTTTGTCTCGCTTAACCGACTCTTCATTTCTCACTCTTTTCGAGATCTCAATGGCGAGCACGTTAATTCAGACATTCTATATACTGAATTAACTCTGTAAAGTAAAGTAACATGACAAGTTATGGAAATACAAATAAATGGAATACATATTACTTTTGCGTATTATTGACTTGTATTGAGTATTTTTTTTTCAGATATTATATACGATAGCATTTGAAGGAATAAGTGGAACAAAACTTTAAAATTTTTAGAGGAATCCCACATGTTTTGCAAACGTACACATAGTTAAGGATACGCTATTTTTTTACGATATGATAAAGGTTGGAAAAATACCGAATACAAAATTGTTTCAGCATTTTGTGAAGCATGCTGGTCCAACTCATGATAAAACCACGTTTTCTTTGTTTAGCTACGTTGAATTCTCTTGCTGTTCTAATTTTATTCCTTAGCTCTGTCGGTATAGATTATAATGATTGCAAGCCGTAAAAAAATAATCTGACCCCAATATCAAATATTATGTATGAATGGCACTCTAGCAACGTATAAATTAAATAAAAAAAAAAGGCCCAGGCAGATACTTATTACTTAGAGTGTTTGCTTAAACAAAACTATTTCTAAAAGAACACTATCGCATGAATAGATATTTTTTAAATTTCGCTTAATGTCTTTTAATGTTATGTTAAAAAAAAGCACTTAACCAAGTTTTTTTAACTTCCTGCTTTTATCTAATTCATATAAAAAAAACATATCGAAACACCCAGATCTTACTGTAATGAAAGATTTGTTCCCTTTTGTAGTTTTTGCGGTAAAAACTTTTCCTTTTGCCTAATACTTTTCTATTATTTACGCGGATACTTACCCAGTAGTCCTAATTAATCGTGCTAACGTTAATCGCCTAAGATCTTGGCTCAATTTTGTAGCACCAGGAGGTTCATACTTCCTTTTTAACCAATTGGCCTGATCATAACTAACCATGTGGCCATACTCGATACCAGTACTGCGGCAATAAGTCTCTTCTAATCTCTTAATTATCTCGTTGAGGGACAGCGAAGTCTCATTGCCTCCAATAAATGTATCCGGCGGTAACGGAAACACTTGCTCACCGTTAATTTCATCTTCAATATGAGAATTAGTTAGAATTCGAAACCTGATGTAGATATATCAAAGACACACCTTTTACTTCCTTCGTTTTTTTCTTAAGTTGATCTCCGATGTGTTTAAAGGGTATATCTAAACGTATATAAAAATAGGTTTCCAATAATTCACCACCACAAGTCAAAACTTACCCTCTGATTGTACAAAAGGGAACCTTTCAGCGGAAATCTTAAGTTCGAGAGGATCTAGATGGGCTAAATGATATCCATACATCTAAAACGTACAACCCAGTATTTACGGATTTCGCCTTTGCTCTGTCAGAAAAATACTTACTTGGTAACTTCTTATCAAGTCACAAACTGTCATGCCTTGTTTCAATACATTGGCGTTAGATGAAGAAGGACTAGCATACCCCCTTTCTTGTGTAAAAGAATAAGATCCGGGTCGACTATCTGATGGGCTTTCACGTGAAATATTCCGAAAGAATGAATTCCAGCCCTAGCGTTTATAACGTTAACATCATTATTTAACTCTACTATATTTAGTCTACTATACTCACATCGCCAACAGACGATGGATTATCCAACCATCGTCGATAGATATTTTCAATGGTTTCTACCCTGTTTTCGTCAAATTGTAACTTTGGGAAGCCGGAACTGTTATTGCGATAAAATTGCTTATCCAAAGATTTAATTGCTGCTCTAGAGTTTTTTACATATTTATATGATGTTAAAGCACTTCCAAAGCGATGCATCGTACCATATTTCGATCAATGTAAGGGTTAATGCGTCATCCGTTTAAAACCACGGTGTAGCCACTTGTGCTAGGGATGAAGATGAAAGTTTAAGTTTGTAAAATAAAATTGATATTCACCTTGCACCTTGAAATCATAAAATTTAGTTAGGAATACGCCGAAATAGATCGTACATTGATATTAAAATGTCAAACGTGACACAATATACTACGAAAAAAGTTACTTGATCGTTAATATAATAAAATACTTTAATATTTTAACCAATCTAGAATTTGAAATGGCCAATTTATCAAAAACTCATTTCATTGGAACCTGCATATGTTCTGAGAAATTAATATCGAATATTGTATGTTTAGCAGGCTAATCCAGTCTCTCACGTCCGTTTACCATTAATTTGTCCAAAAACTAACTCAACATCATGTTTTGTCAGTGGGCGCTAGAAAAAATAGCGAGAAGTAGAATTCTTCGGTAAAATTTCTTCCACAAGAATTATCACGTTAACCGCCATAATTTCAATTATTATGACACAGTTAATCCGTATGTTATCAGGACTAGAGGTGGGCCAGTCTGGCCGATATACGGGTCGGGTATAGGCTCTCTTTTAATAAGACGCGCGACCCGTCAGGCTCATTTGGCCCGTGAAGCCGGCTCGGCTCGTCAGGTCCGTACACGGCTCCCTCAATCTTTTTTAGACCAAATTTGTTTCGTAACTAGTTTTTCCATCTTAATAAACCATTGGATTGAAATAGAGTACATATTAGGGTTGCCCGATTGTCCTCGTTTTGATACTTTGTCCTCTTGTCCTCCTGTGACAACAGAAATCCTCACAAGGGCTTATTTATGAATAAATTGTAGGATATGGATAATGTACGAAAAAAAAATTATGTTAGAACCAAAAAAAAAAAGGTTCTCCTACTAAATGAATGATGATAATTCGAGTAATTACAATCATTAAGGAGCGAGCCTGATGTCCCCTCCCCCCAGTTTATCCTCGCCG
Organism: Protaetia brevitarsis; assembly: GCA_004143645.1. Lineage (NCBI taxonomy): Eukaryota > Metazoa > Arthropoda > Insecta > Coleoptera > Scarabaeidae > Protaetia > Protaetia brevitarsis. The sequence goes on from RXPK01000143.1 coordinate 42,764, forward strand.
AAAACATACAAAAGGTAGCAACCCTAGTACATGTGTTATCGACGGCTACGTATAATAAAATAATTTGTAAGCATTGATACCACTGGATCTATATTTATGATAGTATTAACTAAATACGGATCTCTTACAGGTATAAAATACACAATTGCATGTATATAATAGAATCATTTATACCAAGTTAACAACGTTGAGAAATACGCATGCTATTCTCCTGGGGCCCTATTCTTGAGTCGTGAGAACACAAACTTCGCACGACTTTCGTGAGATAGAGGCGTGGTTATGACGTGCTTCTCTCAAAATTTAGAAAAGCCGTATTCTTGAAATTTACCCGTGTTCACATCTACTAAAAATTGAGAGAACGTACTTCGCTTGGTCCGGAGTAGGCGAAAGCGAAGATTTCAAGAGAAATGAATACACGCGAAGTGGGCGATAGAATCTAACGTTGCTCACATTATTATTATTCCATCTTTGCTTTGCATATAGTTAGGTTATTGTTGGTACGCGTATATTAATAGTGAATATAAGAAAATTTAAATTGATCATCGTTCGTTTTATCATGACTTCTCAAAAAGGACGTGGAGGAATTGTAGATAATTAATCAAGTCAACCTTGATTTGGTGCGGACTAAGTTACAAGCCCTAGAGATTCCATGGGTGAGAACGGTTGTTAGACAAAATGCGATTCGATATGCCAGATACACAATTTGTCAAAAATGTTCGTTTAACAAAAACAACTGACTCGATACTAATAGAGCTGATCTGTTCATTTATGAATCCACCATCGGGGAATCTGCTTTGTCATTGAAACCAAGGATTTAACACTTATGCAATTTAATATGTAGTTTAATATATATTTAATTAGTACTTGTTGCATTACATTTTTATGGCCATGGAACTTATCAAGAAGGAATTGGAAAGCGTAGTACTGCTGTGTTAGCCAAATCATATCTACGATCCTGTCATCAATTGCGTTTAGTATAATGTTTGAAGATTTATGCTGCCTTTCAACTGGATGCTTTTTTTAGCTGAGCAGCTTTTGCTTCGCATTTTTCTTCGTATCCTGCATTATCTATGAAACATTTTTTGTAAATTATAAAATAACACAGATATTAAATTTTACATTACTTTACGCCCATGGTACCAGTCTTTTATTATAGCCCCTTCTGGCATGAAATGGAATTGTAATAATAATAAAAAAAAGATCTGACAAATGTTGCATTTTTTAATGTAAAATCTTTTGTGAATTGCTCACTTTGCAAATTGGATTTTTGTTGCATAAACTTAACTAATCAACTTCCTTTGATATTCTTTACTGGACCACTTCGTGGTTTGACATTTTGCCTGATTTTGTTAATAATTAGATTGTGGCAGATCGATATCATGTAATGTATCACACCACCCCAAATTAGATAAAATGTATAATCAGTCGTGGTTATTAAAGAATTCTGTGAAGATCTAGACCTTGTTTGATTTCTTTCCTTATATTAACAACTCACACATAGTCAAATAGGATTTTATCAAATGTCAATCATTTTAAGCAGCGGGAAATTCATATATGAACAAATGCAGGCAATGTCTTTAGAAACAACATGTACAAATATAATGGCACACGCGATAAGCGGATCGTGTAGGAACAGTAATAGGATCGCGTTATCGCTTGGTGTCAAAAATACGGTTAGCGCCATAACGAGAGAAGTGACCGTAGGATGTGATCGCTCCTTCCTCTCTACACGAACATACTCCACCTCTCTCGAGTTCGAGAATAGGGCCCCCGGGCCTATTCTTGAGGTCGTAGAGACACAAAGATTCGCACGATTCGCATGGAATAGAGGGCGTGGTTTTCGTCTTCTCTAAACTTTAGAAAACCGTTCTTGAATTTACCGTTGTTCCCATCTACTAAAAATTGAGAGAACGTACTTCGCTTGGTCCGGAGTAGGCGAAAGCGAAGATTTCAAGAGAAATGAATACACGCGAAGTGGGCGATAGAATCTAACGTTGCTCACATTATTACTATTCCATCTTTGCTTTACATATTAGTTAGGTTATTGTTGGTACGGCGTATATTTAAGTAAATATAAGAAAATTTATATGATCATCGTTTCGTTTTTATCATGACTTCTCAAAAAATGGACGTGGAGGATTGTTGATAATTAATCAAATCAACATTGATTGGTGGGAACTAAGAAACAAGCCCTAGAATTCCATGGATAGAAACGGTTTTAAAACAAACTGCATTCGATATGCTAGAATGCACAGTTTGTCAAAAATGTTCGTTTAACAAAACAACTGACTCGGGTACTAATAGAGCTGATCTGTTCATTTATGAATCCACCATCAGGGGCATCTGCTTTGCCAATAGAAACCAAGGTATGTTAACACTTATGCAATTTAATGATGTAGGTTTTTAATATATATTTTATAGGTGCTTGGTTGACATACATTTTTATGGCCATAGAACTTATCAAGAAAAGATTGGAAAGGTAGTAGCTGCTGGTGTTAGCCAAATCATATCTACGATCCTGTCATCAATTGCGTTTAGTATAAAATTGAGATTCAGCTCACCTGGTTCAACTGGATCCTTTTTTAGCTGAGCAGCTTTCCCTTCTGTTTTTCTGCGTATCGTGTCATATCTATGTAACATTCTTTGTAAATTATAAATAACACAATATTACATTTTTTATTACCTTACGCCAATCTTTTATTATAGCCCCTTCTGGCATGGAATAAAATTACAACAATAATATAAAAAATCTGGCAATTGTTGGGTTTTCATAAATGGTAAAATACTCTTGTGAATTGCACGCTTTGCAAATTTGGGTTTTGTTGCATAAACTCAACTAGGGCTTCCTTTGGAGTATTTTTTACTGCATCCAATTCATGGTTTGGACATTTTGCCTGATTTTGTTAAATAATTAGATTGTGGATAGATTGATATCTTATACATAATATATTCACCAATCCCAAATTTGATAAATAAATTGTACATCAATCGTGTGTTATTAAAGAATTCTGTGAAGATCTAGACCTTGTTTGATTTCTTTTTCCTTAATATAAACAACTCACACATAGTCAAATATGGATTTTATCAAATTGTGAATCATTTTAATAGCAGCGGAAAATTTCATATTGAACAAATCAGGCAAATGTCTTTAAAAACAACAGTACAAAATATATGGCACAGCGATAACGCGGATCGTGTAGGAACAGTATAGGATCGCGTTATCGCTTGGTGGTCAAAATACGGGTTAAGCGCCACGAGAGAAGTGACCGTAGGAATGTGATCGCTCCTTCTCTACACGAACAACTCACTTCTCTCGAGTTCGAGAATAGGGCCCCTGGGCGATTATATGTCAGATACACAATTCGATATACCATCTCCAATCCGTATGCAATCACTGTCTAACGACGAGCACTCACCGATATTCTCTACTCCCCACACTGCACAAAATGTCTACCATACATATATACTTTATGGATATCCTACATTTGACGTCATAGACATTCTATCTATCTATTGGACATATCTCCAAATGTCCGCCTATTAAATATCCAAATAGTAAATTTTGATATCCCACAAAACGCAAAATGTCTACCATACACCTCACTGAGCAAAATTATATTACAATAACGTTTCAATAACATTCCAAAATCACTGGAAACGTTGCAATGTTACTCCTTTTTAAGAAACCGGTAATGTTTAACCTAGCGCCTATGTCCTACCCACGAAACATTTCATCACAACGTTTCAACAAAACATTAAGATCACATTGTCATACTAATTTCTTAATAAATTAGTTTTTCAGTTTTCGAGATATAGTGTTAAAAATAATGCAAAATGGGCATCTTTAGAAATTAGAAAAACTAAAGTTTTATAACACAGTAATCGCGTCAATGGCTAAAGTTTTTCTTTGCCATAAAATATAGTAACCTAAGGTTTTTACCATTTGGTCATTCATAAATTTCATGAAAGTTTTGAATTATGCTAGAGAAATTTCCGCATAATGTAATAAAACATAACATCTAGTAACATATATTTATTGTTTAAGGTGAAATGCTCATTTTAAACATTTAATATTTCATTATAATCATTCATTGAATTGAATATTCCTTTTTTCTCGTGATAATCTAGTTTTCCCATGCCGGAACCATTCCATTAATATTATTTCGAATTCTTTATGCGCCATTCTAGAATAAGTTTTTCTTATGGTTTCTGAAAATTAAGCAAGTAATTGTAAATTATAAAACATAATATGGATAAAAAATATAGTTTCCATATACTAGTACTGTTAATAACACATTGCAATAGAAATAGAATATTTAATGATTGGAGCATCCTGAAGATATAAGAGAACATGCAATTTTGCTCACGTTCATTTGTGACCAACCGACTATAAACTCTTTGTTCTACTTTAAAAACAAGGTTGTAAAAAAGTACATCTAAAACTCATGGATTAGCAATTAATTACCTAAATTAAAATTGTAATGTAATTGAAAAGATGTAAAAAGTTAAACCAGTGCAATCGTTAAATTTGAAGATTCACAATTTAGGACAAAATATTTCATTGAAATATACTGACAAATAATCAAGATCTTTTGGCGTTGGTAATTAACAAATTCTCAGAAATTTGAACTTTATGATGTGAGTAAAATACAAGTGGGATAAAGTATAATGGCAATAAATCATCTCGAAGCTGACATTAATTATATTGTAACGAGCGCCAACTTTTGAAACTAGCGATTCCGATAGGCTTCCCCTAGATGGCGTAGCATAGACGAAGAAAGAACTACCTACGAGGAATGACAGAGGGCAGTACCGGTCGAAGATTCGAGAATATTCTGGAAGAATCTGGAAGGAGTTCTAGAAGGTCTCGAACAATCCTGGAAGTTCGCGCCAGCTAATGAGATAACGCGGCGGGTTGGCCAGGAGCTCGTCACTTGATCGAGTGGTAGTGCGGATCGCGAAGTGAATTAGTACGTGTAATACAATATCCGGTGCAAATAAATCGTTTACATAAATAAAGACATTAGTGGTTAAGTGATTTAATTAATAAGCATTTTATAATAGATTTTAAAATACCGTAATTGTGTTAATAGAATAAGTGAATTAAATTATATCGCCTGTGTGTTTTTCTAAAACCTCGACAACGTTTTAAAAACTAGAAAAACGTTACAATATATTATATGGATAGAGTTAGCCATTTGCTGTATTACTTTTACCATCTGACCTAGCTCATCACTGTTACGTTTTTGAATATAATATTTAACTTAAATTGAAACACTGAAATGCTTTTTACAACTGACATATATTTCTCCGATCTGTCATAATAACAACCGTTTCCAGGCAACAATATAAAAGTATACATACATAACACGCCCCTTTTTTTTAAAAAAAAAAGAACAAAATAATTACAAATTAAAGTTGACGTTCCTATAAGTTTAATCGAGTTTGGGGTTTTACTTCACGGCCACTTCTAGTAAAGTTCTTAGTTGGGAAGTTAACAGCTCGGTTATTGTTTTTAAGCACTGCTTCAGGAGTGTTTCCAGGTGAAGGATCAATGGTAATTCCAGTTTCAGCGTCACTCGATTTCGGACTACTTACCGACGGGCACCGCTGGTATTCTAAACGGTCTAAGGTGTTGTCTATTTCTGCGGTATTCAGTATCACCACTCTTCACGATGTAATCCCTGGGTCCATTTTTACTAAGTACAATACCTTGCTTCCATTGTCGTTCCTGCTCTTTTATTAAAACAGGTTCACCAGGTATGAGTTCTGCCAAACTTTTCGTAGCATGATCGTAGTACTGCTTTTCTTTCTTTTGACAATCTTTTAAAATTCCACGTACACCCGTGATGGGGAATTTAGGTTTCAGAAGAGTATTAGTGACTGGTAAAGTGGTTCGAAGCCTTCTTCCCATTAATAATAAGGATGGTGCAGGTAGGTGTTGCTTGGGGGTTTCATTGTAATTTAGTATCGCCAGGAAGGGATCTTGGTTGTCTCTGTACGCCTTAGTCAGTAAGCCTTTAACTGTTTGTATGGCTCTCTCTATCATGCCGTTTGAACGAGGGTAATGTGGACTGGATGTTGTCAAAGTAATATCATATCTTTTCGCAAATTTATGAAATTCGCTCGAATTAAATGGTGGTCCATTGTCAGAGAATATATCGTTTGGAATACCATTTATAGCAAATATATTCTTTAGAGCCGATATTACACTGACTGCGGTTTTACTTTGCAGCTTATTCACAATAGTAAATTTGCTAAAATAATCAATTACCACTAGGAACTCCTGAGTACCCATAGTCTTAAAATCAATGCCAATTTTTTCCCAAGGTCGCATTGGAATGTCATGGCTTGATAATGGTTCTCTGGGATTGTTTCGAGAAAACATTTGGCAAGTTTCAACAATTTAGTACATTTTCTCAATGTCTGAGGTGAGACGTGGCCAGTAAATGGCTTCTTCGGCACGCTTTTTGCACGATACTACTCCTTGATGAGATTGATGTATTACGTTCAAGAATTCGTTTCGTAAACACGTTGGGATTATCAATCTTTTCTTGAAAAAACAAAACATCTTTATACAAGAAAATTTCGTCTTTAATGTGCCAAAATTGCTTAACATCAACTGTAGTATTATTTTTGTGTTGTGGCCATCCATTCAGTACGTAAAACTTTATTTTCCGAAGAGTTTGATCGTTATCAATTGCAGTTTTTAGTCGTTGTTCATTTTCTTTGGATGTAGAAATAACAGAATACACTCGCAAATTTGTATCCAGATAGTCCGTATCTAACGTTTCCTTCAATGGATCTCTGCTAAGTGTATCTGGAATTTGAAGTTTCTTCCCAGGCACATATTCTAAAATAAAATGATATTTAAACAAACGTAAGGCAAGTCTTTGAAGTCTTGGCGACAATTCATCCAAAGGTTTTTTAAGTAAACCCAATAACGGTCGGTGATCCGTCTCTATTTTAAATTGTCGACCATATAAATAATAGTGATATCGTTCACAACCGTAAACAATCGCTAATAATTCCTTTTCAATGTGGTTATACCGTTGTTGACAAGCCGTCAACGATACAGATGCAAATTCAATTGGCCCATTATTCTGAAATATTACAGCACCAATTCCAAATGGGCTAGCATCTACAGACAATACTACTCTTCCTTAGGCTTATAATATGCTAATATAGTATTAGCAGAAACAAGTGATTTCAGCTTATTAAAGCACAATGTCTCTTGCTCTGTCCATTGCTATGGGGCCTTGTTACTTAACAAGTTTCGGAGTGTAGCAGTTTCTGTCGATAGATTAGGGATAAATTTTGCAAGATATGTAATCATGCCAAGAAAACGTTGCAAGTCTTTCTTATTTTGAGGTGGTTTCATTTCACGAATAGCGCTGACTTTGTTTTCATCTGGTGATATGCCATCACCACTAATTATATGCCCTAAAAATTTAACCTTCGATACACAAAATTTTGACTTTTCAAAGTTTAAGGTAAAGCCACTATTCAAAATCTTTGCTAAGACATTATTTAGGTTTTTATTATGTGCTTCAATTGTGTTTCCAAACACAAGAATATCATCAAAATACGTGACACAACCCTCAGTTCCATTTAATGTATCGAACATGAACCTCTGAAATATTTCTGGCGCCGACGATATACCGAATGGTAGTCGAAGAAAACGATATCTTCCGAAACATGTAGCTATGGTGCACAAATGCGAGCTATCATGATCTAACGGTATTTGCAAAAATGCGGATGATGCATCCAGTAGAGTAAAATATTTCGCGCCAGCCAATTCTGCGAAAAGAGTATCAGCAGTGGGAATATGAAAATTTTCTCGTTTTACATATTTATTTAATGCACGGGGATCCATACAAATCCGTATATCCCCATTAGATTTTGGAGCTAACACAATAGGATGAACCCAATCTGTTGGTTTTGTTATAGGCTCGATAATCTTTTCTCGAACCATTGTATCCAACTTTGATTTAACTTTATCTTTAAGTGCAATAGGTATTTTTCGCGCAGCGCTTACTACCGGTACGGCGTCCTCGCTAAGTGAGATTTTATACTGTTTATTTACTCTACCGATTCCCGAAAAAACTGATTTATACTTTTCGAGTATATCCTGACACACAATCTTCTGATCATCTTGTACAAGCTCTACAACATTGTTCGGCTCACAAGATGTACTAATAATTCCTAATTTATTGGCACCATCAAGTCCAAGTAGAGAACTAGAATGTTGGTAATTTACAACATAAAATAAAAGCACTTTAACCGTATTCTTAAATTTGCATTTTAACGATACTTTGCCAATTACGTCGATTTTATGTCCAGAATACGAAGATAAAGTTGATGATACTTTTACTAAATTTTTAAAATCGCAATTTAGTTTTCGAAAATCACTAACATTTAAAATGTTAACTTGACTCCCTGTATCAATTTTCATCTTTATTCTGTGACCAAGTATATCCACAATTTCGTGCCATTCTACTGTGTCAATACTTTTAATCGAATTTGAAATTGTCCATACTATTTGAGAATAATCATTGTCATTATTCTGTTGACATTGACAGGATTCAGACTCACAATCAGAATCTAAATCAACTTCATGGACTTTTGATTGAAAATTCCTGCAAAATTTACGGAAATGTCCTTTCCGCTTGCATTTGCTGCAGTATTTATTAAAAGCTGGGCACCTACCTGTGGGATGCTCATAACCACATCTTGTACAGACAAGCCTAGAATTATTTCTATTGTCTGTTGTGCGTTCAACGTTACCTCCCTGCTTATTGCTCCTAAAGTTTCATTCCGGATGATCCAGATTTATTAAATTTCATTTTATTCTTCACATGGTTCACCAAATTCACATTTACCCTGTCCTTCGCAATAACCTTTTGCGTTTCCATGCTGCATTCCATTGACCTGCATATCTGTATAGCTTCGTTGAGCTGTAGATTTGGATTTTGAAGAAGCTTCTCTTGTATTCGAGGGTCCCGAATACCTAAAACGATTCGATCACGGATTAATACATCTTGTTCCTTGAATTCACAAGTGGATGCAAGCTTGCGAAGCGATGTTATGAATTGGTCCACCGTTTCTTCCTGCTGTTGGTCTCTCTTAAAGAATTTATAGTGTTCGTACACTAGATTTTTGATTGGATTGCAGTACTGATCAAATTTTTCAAGGACAGTCTGCAACTTATCCTTAATTTCGCCTTCATTATATTCAAATGTATTGTACACCTGCAGCCCTTCATCCCCTAGCATATTTAAAAGAATCGCAATTTTTACACCATCGCTCTTGTTCGATTTATCACTGGCTAGCAGGTACAAGTTGAATTCTGCTCCACAACCGCCATTTTCCAGCAACATCACCAGTGAAGTGAAATTCATTTGGGGGTCTGCTATTTCACTTCATTTTCCTTCAGTTTCACCAAACGCTTCTAATTAACGTTTCACAACACTTCAGCGCGCTTTACCGCTGCCACCATGTTACGTTTTTGAATATAATATTTAACTTAAATTGAAACACTGAAGTGCTTTTTACAACTGACATATATTTCTCCGATCTGTCATAATAACAACCGTTTCCAGGCAACAATATAAAAGTATACCTACATAACAATCACCATGCGCTTTGCTCAAATGATCGAATTATTATTTATGAAACGTTGTGGCAACACATCTAACATTATATTCTAATCATGTTTAGATTAGTTTCTTATAAGAAATGTTCGACTGAAATGCGACATATATAGTCAAGGTTTCAATATAAACATTGCTTTTTTGTTGTATTGTAAAACATTTCATACAGGTTCGTAACAATTCATGCTCAGTGGGACAGGCGGCCCTTTTAAAGAGCCACGGGACCATAGCCCCACCATTACAAATTAATCAGTATTTTTAGCTTTTATTTTCTGTATAATAAGTATAAAAAAGAGATTGGCTACTGTCACATTACACGAGTAAGAACAGTTTGTGCGTGTGACAGCAGGCAAATTAGGAGTGATAAAATCTACAGTCCATTACACTATTCGTCGCTAACGAGACACCGGAACATTCGAAGACCGGAATCGTCCAGGTCCGTCACAGATAACAACCCTCGCGAGAGATCGCCGCCTTCAAGTGTTGAGCAAGAGAAACCGGCGATGGACGGCGACCGAAATCGTAGCGGAAATGAATAGGGGACGCGAATGATCGATATCTTTAACAACAACGAAACTGCCGCTTGAGCCGGTTTATGCGGCCGCGTTGTGGTAAGAAGACCATTGTGAGAACCGTCAAAAACGATTCCAGTGGGCCGAAACTCATAGAAATTTGACCACAGAAAATTTCTGAAACGTTCTTTGGACTAACGAATCCAAGTTCGAAGTATTTGGGCAGAAGCGCAGGATTTTTGTAAGACGCACGAAGGACGAGGGAATATTTCGCGATTGTGTCGTTTCCACAGTAAAACATGGCGGTGGTTCAATTATGGTTTGGCGTTGTTTTAGCAGTGCGGGGACGGGAAACCTCGTAAAAATTGACGGTATTATGCGCAAAGAGAAATTATGGACCCATTTTGAAAGAAAATGTTGTAAAGTCAGGATTGCGGTCGATTGGGGCGAACTTCGTGTTTGCGCATGATAACGACCACACGGCACGGATCTGCAAAGATTATCTCGCGTCTCAAGTAGAGGACGATGTTTTGGAACCCATGCCCTCGCCTTCGCGGCCCCGAGTCCGGATTTGAACCCCATCGAATTACTGTCAGATGAGCTGGACAGGCGAGTAAGGAAAATCTACCCAACTGCGAAAAAGCATCTGTAGCGACTTCTCCAAACTGAATGGAATAATATTTCTCACGAAACTCTGACAAAATTAACAGAGTGCATGCCACGAGTGATCCTGGCCATATTGAAAGCCAAAGGAGGAATTCTCCTTTGGCTTTCAATATGGCTCGACGAGAAGAAAATATATTTTAATGAGAATTTTTTGCTTTATTTTTTATTTCTTCATGTTATTTGTTAATATCTTTGTTTCTACGAATTCATTTTTATTTTCTTTCGAGTTCCTGTTAATTTACTACTTGCCTTCAATAGCCGGTAGAGTACTTGATCGATTAACTTTTTTAATTCTGTCAATATGAGCCAAAACTTTGGTACAATTTCTCCTGTAAATATTACTTCATTAAAATGCACCAAAATTTCAATTTGTTGCTGTCTTTCCGTAGATAAGATTGACACAAATAAGAAGTTTGCTTCGTTCGCCCCTGGCTATTTCTCCTACCCCCATCTTGGTAGGAGAAATAGGCCCGTTCCAAAATATAGCTTGAAAGATCAAAGGTGTCGTCTGGTAGGGAAAATTCTGATTGTTATCCTATCCTGTGACCACAACAAAACATACCTTACCCTTTTGACCATAACATCCCTTCTTCTGATAAATACGAAAGTAACTACTTTGTACAATTAAAAATGATTCTAAAGCGTCGCAAAATAACAGTTTTAAATTGTATGGTTTATTCACGTCAATAACTTAAATTTACAGGAACAAAATAGAAATGGAAATAAAGAACTAAGGGCTCTCCATAAGTAAATTCTTTAATTCGTGTCAAACGAATGACCAAAGATCATTTTCTTGGACTAGATGCTAGATAACAGCACAATAGGATCCTATGTGAGCGTATTTTCATTTTTCATATTCATTACAATATAAATTAAAAATAGTTTTTTTTCAACATTTGTAATAAGCTCTAAAACTCTCATACAAATGTAATATGCCATTACATACAAAAAAGGAATTTCTGCTAAAGCAAATATTCGCATAAAATTTTATTTTATATCTAAAATATAAAATACAAAAATATATTTGATAAATATAGCTTGTTAAAATTATTCTTATCACTAAACAGTATTTTCACAAATGCTATCGAATGCACATTCATGAATACTTCTGAAGTAGTATTCGCGCAGTCGATCTATATCACAGAGATAGTTGCCAGGACAAGCAGGTAGTTCTACAGGATTTTCGTTGTGTAGAACCAATAATTTGTTCGAGTCATTGCAACTGTAACATGAAAACATATTTTTAGCTAGATATTTTAATGGAGGTGGTAAAAATAATGTGTTGGGATTTACCTATGTAAAATTAAAGCTAGATTACTGCCAAAGGTGTCAATTTTACTAACACGCCATTTTCTATTATTATTTTTTAATAAATCCTCTGTCAGCGGTACATTGTCATTGTATAAACCAAGATGGGCTAGCAATTTCAATATTGTCCCTGAATGTGAAAAATAGAAAGAAGCCTTCGGATATGCATTTTCACTAAAATTGTTCAAGCGTGAATGACATATTCATTTACGTACTCAAACTGTAAAAAATTACTTCATTAAAAAGCTTAACATATCATTAAACGCCGTACACGCTTGTTTATAAGAAATATCACTTCCATAACCGTCCACCCAATAAAATTTTAGATCTTCAGAATATTCCATAATCTAAAAACAGGGAAATATTTAAATATTATAATGATCTTAGTATTATTGTGAGAAAAAAATATATCACATCGAAAGTAAGTACATGTTTATGATTATTTACATTTAAATATGAGACACTAAAAGAAAATCTATTTATAGAAGACCACCTTTACCTTTATTGTATCCAAATCAAACGGTGTGCACCATGGTGATTTTCTATTAATAAACCATGCAGTTTCAAAAGCGCATGTTGTATACATTAAGTGCGCATCCTCTAAAAGAGAATAGACAAATTAAATTAAAACTGTTAATCAAACCGCTTACTAAAAGATAGGACTTTGTCTAAACCAAGTTTCTGACTAATTTTTGCTAGAGCCATCTTCATAACGTCATTATTCTCAAATTTTCTTTTTTCTGAATAAGTAGCATTGTTTTTCTTCACACTGGATTTCCACTTTGAACACAACTTATAAAACTGAAATATGATAAAGGTGGATTTAAATGTTTATTTAAAGTTCACAAGTATTACCCTTAAAATAGGATCGTGTTTAACTGGTTCCGGATAATAAACATCTTCAGCAGTCTTCCTGTCAAATAAACCTATTGCAAAACTGCGGGCGCTTTTTCTTGTCCTCTGAGTTTTTGTAAACTTAAACTGGAATGTAAACCATAAATAAACCATAAAATTCATATGTAAATCTGATACTATGTGACAACCTTACTGTATACCATGTTTTGCTGTAAACAGGTGGAAGAATATCTGGAAATCTAGCTTGCATTCTTTCTGCTAATTCCAACATTTCATTTTCCCCTTCAATTGTTAATTTCTTCTCATCCTTTGGGTGAAGTATTGGTTGCCAGTTTTTGAACAGTTCAACCTCTGATTTAAGCAATCTACCTATTGTTTTTAAATTAAATATTATTTGTGACGAAACTACCACAATCACTCTACCTATTTGAAAGAGTGGCGGCTGCATAAACTGGTTAGGATATAAAAATATATTTTAAATTTCAATGTACAAGCGTCAATTATGAATTTACCCATGTTATACCTTATGAGTATACCTTATTAGGTTGAAGATTATTAATTATTAATTTAATTTAAAAGTTTGCGATAACTGTTGTTGACTTTTGTGAAAGGTATTAGATATTAATTTAATACGGATAATTAGGAAAAACAGCAGGACCGAGTGTGTGTCACACACAATTCAATCAATTCAATTGCAAATCACAAATTAATCATTAAAAAGCTTTTATTTTCTGTAAAAATACCGATAAATACACGTACACACACATTTAAGATTGCAATTCTCATGATTTGATGCGACGAAACGCGCTTTGTAGTTATTTATGCAGATAAGCTGCGAACTGGGGCCACGTCTAGATTGGCCCCGATTTCAGACGTTTGTAGGTCTCCACGCAGAACTGGCGGAGGAGGAAGTGGTCACAGTATACGCAAAAATTACAATGAAGTGGGGCCGGCCGTATCTTGGCTCGCTGATTGATCGAGTTACACGTCATCAGTATACGTCAGTGCTCAGCACTGTGGGGGAAAGACCTCTCACGGTAAGCAAGCGGGTTGAAAGTAGAAACATATGTAGAGGGTCGTCGCATACGGACTTCGGTTTAGACACATCCCCGCAATAAAAATTGGGTTCAAGAAGCTTTAATATTTATTAATTATAGTAATAAAGTGTAGTATTATTCTAGGATGACATTGCAAATTAATAACTATAGTATTTCAAATCAAAATGAACTACCATTCATATCTTTCTTAGGGTATATATTATGAAAACGAAATAATAAATATAATAAGGGAGTTATTCCTGAAAAATACATCATAATAGTGTTTTAAGTAAAAAAAAACAAGCCATTTGCGTAGATAAACAAACAAAGAAAATAAACTACACTACTGCTGCCATATACTAAGGTTGCGTTCCGAGTCGCGCATAATGCATTGTATGCGTCTGATGTAACGATACATCGTTCCGATTTAACATGTATGCGTGCATAAAAAGTTTTGCCGTGAAATCAGTTTAGACTCTGACAGAGGCTAGAATGAAACAAACAACGCATAGAAAAAAGGTAATGCAGCCTATGCGTGGCATATACACAACAAGTAAATCGGAACGCTTACAGTTTTCTGTCTTTCAATGCACGCATCGCATAAAATGCGCGACTCGGAACGCAACCTAAGTTTAGATAAAGCAATACTGGGAGAAAAATCTCGAACAGCTATTTTTGACTGTATATCTGTAAATATGTAGTAAATAATCTACTTAAAAAGAATTTGGCGTTTATCCCGTATCACAACATGTTCTTTGCCATCATACGACGCTTCCCGTATATAATTTTTAACGAGCCTAGATCATACAGCATACAAAAATAACGCCTTCATACATATCTGGTATCGAAATGATATGCAGTCAGTATATTTGAATTTATGGATTTCTCATGTATCCTACACGTCTTTTTTATATTTATTTGAAATAAAAGTCTCGGTAGGGCCCTAATATCGGGCCTCGATTTCCGATCCAATGATTAAAATGCTGTTTCAAGCGGCTAACGCTATTTATTCATTAATGGTGTTTCCCATTTAAAAAAATACATGCTTTAGTCGTATCTTAGTAACCAAGCGCTCTTTTGTTTTTTATGCCATAGTACGCAATGCAAATGGAAAAGTACACGAACTTTCTCCATTTAACCGACTCTGTATTTTTAAAAACAATGAAGTTGGCCATTGTAGAATGTTTTGTGAACACCTCAAATGAACTGAGAGTGATTTTCTTTATAACTCTCGTAATCGTTTTTATAGAAAAGTCGTTTTACACTTTGTTATAGCCAATGATTAGAGAAACTCAAAAATGTAAAAATATACCGGGTGTCCCATTTAAAAAAATACATGCTTTAGTCGTATCTTAACAACCAAGCGCTCTTTTGTCTTTTATGCCATAGCCCGAAATGCAGATGGAAAAGTACATGAACTTTCTCAATTTAACCGACTCTCTATCTATAAAAATAAAAAAGTTAGCTATTGTAGAATGTTCCCGTGAACATACTGTATATTGCGTACTTTCGATCAGAAATGGAATTGCCTAACTGGAGTAATAATAATAAGAAACACACTACTCGACCACTGAACATGTGCAGCTAAAATACAAAAGGCGTAGAGATAAAATTACTATTTTACATCAAACTGTTTTACGCCCAAAAACCTAAACCGTGCTCTTCTTTGATCATAAATTAGAATTAATTGCCACACAATTAATATTATACTGTATTTTTCCACAGTACTTCTAAAAAAGATGTAAAATTGTTAAATCCACTGAAACGCTAAGATTTAAACAATTATCAAAAAATATAAATGCTAAATTTTGATAAATCCCATCTAAGCCCATTATCTCAAGACTTTTACTTTAACAACTATGCATACCACAACAGATTTTGATGTTTTTATGTCCAAGTTCAGATATGATGCACATGCACAATATATAGTGAGAGCTTTATGGCTTCAAAAGAAATAAAAACATTGCTGGTTTTTGACATACATAGTTGCAATTCTTGACCATCAATATAAAAAAAATAATTTGGTTAAATTTCAGCTGCAACTTCTACCACTGCTTAAAAATAGGTAAGAGCATCAACAACTGGTGCAATGAAGGTTTTATGAGGGCTATTAGCATGAATGAATTTCTTTGTATAAATTCATAACATTTTTGTATTTCAGACGATAGAATATGAACTTCAATCATTGTAATAGTCCTCTGCGTGATGTATGCACTAGCTGCTACTGGGTAAGACTATCAGTAAATAGACATATTTTAGCTATTGGCCATTTGATTAATAAACTTACTTTCATTAGTATTAGAATTTTTTGTTAGAATAACATCCCTTAGTATGGGTAAGTATCCATTGATCTGTTTTATTTGTGATACACTAGGATTTCTTGTGCCATGTCGAATCAGCATCCAAATTTTCTTTACACACTCTAAATATATATATTACCATGTACCTACTTACAGAGTTAATTGTACAGTAAAAAAAAGTTTTACCTTGCAAGTTGTCATCTTTACTATATAACTTATTAGCAACAAATCTATATGGAGTTTTGCTGGCTAAGTGAAACTCAATGCTGTCTTCACATTCATTGGCTGAAGCTACTAGGGTAAAGAGTAAAACCAGTAATAAATTATTTAGATTCATATTGCTCACAATCAGTTGCCAATTGATCTTTATTTCACCGTCACTTCCAATTTATACGGTATTTTTCAAAATAAGGTTAAGATTTGTTTAGATTGTCAAACATCTGTCAAATACGCCAAACTCACAATTCTGGCAACCTCATATTTTGGATTATGTCTAAATGCTTGGTCCCCTAAAAATTATCACAAATTTTATCAAAATCGCAATCCAATAAACTCGCTGTGTAGTATTTCCTAATAACATCAAAATCACATAAATCATCATTTGGGCAACAGGGCAGCCTTATTATTTTCTCTTGATGCAACACTAATATTTTAAATCTACCGTTCATTCTAAAAAAATAAAATTAGTAACTCAGTCATAATTTACGTAATCCCCAAATAATTTCTTACTTATATAAAGCAAATATGATATTAGAACCAAATCCACCGACTTTACTTATTCGCCATTTTCTATTATTATTATAATTATTATGCTTTAACGGCTCAATATCTTTGTATAATTGTAAATGTGAGATAAATTTGAGTAAAGCTCCTGAATGTGTAAAGTTTAAAACCACCTTAACTGGATTGTCATCTCTGATAAATAAACTCATCGTAACACATAACATACTTCCAATAAAATAGGTAAATTATACCTACTGAAATAATCAATCATGTCCTTAAACAAAGGACAGACCTGTTTGTAAGATATTTCAAATCCATAGCCATCCAACCAGTAATGTTTCAAGTCTTCAGAGAATTCCATTACCTATATCGGGAATATTTGTATGCAGTCACGAACATATATTGAAATTAAAAAGAATACCTCTATAATATGAGGCCCGAGGGGTACACACCAAGCAGTTATTTCATTGACGCAAGCTTCTGTAATGCACGCTTTGTACATTATTTCTATATCCTCTAAAATTAAGCATTTATCAAAAACATTTACCCAGCAGAGTTTGTAGGAATTTACTGAAGGTGAGAATATCGTTCAAACCGATTTCTTGGTTAAATTTTTTAACGGCAGATACAGCAACTGGACTCTTCTGGAAAAGCTCCTGTTCTTTTAGACTTGAAGAATTATATCGAATTTCGTTACGCCATTTGGCACACTTTTTGTAAAACTAATGGAAAACATAAGGTACATTAAATTTAATAAAAAATTGAAAGCGTAAAAACCGTTTTCTATTAAATTTTTAATATATTTCGTCATATATATGATGTCCAAAGCCTTTGGATGTTTAGACCCACACGAAGTTGTATTCGTAAACGGTCCGAATTAGAACATTTTTATCAGATTTTTGTTTAAAAGCATTGTCACGTATGTACCTACCTATTTACAACATTGTATATATGAATACATCATGACGGTGTATTGCTTATGTTCTTATCAATTACTGTAGCATATAGCATAGCATAGTTTTGAAAGAACTTACCCGTAGTAACTTTTCTTCAGGTATAAATTCGACTGGATTATCGTCGCCATTAATCGCAGCTTGTCCAAACAAACCAAGAGCAAATTGTTGGGCACTCTCCAAAGTCCTCTCGCTATCCGTTAATCTGAACTGAATATATTCTACATTTACCACGCACAGAATTCACAATGAATAAGTACAAAAATTGAATCACCTGATAATAATATTTATCATATTTAGGTAGCAAAAGGCTTGGAAACCGTTTTTGTGTTCGAGTGGCTAAAGAGTTCATTTCTTGTCTACCAACCGGAGTTAGTTGACTACAATTGCATTTTCTAAATTTTATTCTAGCACAACGCAATAACTTGATTTCAAATTTGACAAAGCTGAAACATTCTAACGATAATAATGACAATTATTGAGAAAGATCCAAATGTTTCACCTGTCGAATTTTCGCTAATTTTCTTCTGAATTTGGGGTAATTTAGCATTCATTTTATTAACTTGACCAATACTTGCAAAACGTGATCCGTGCCGAATTACCATCCAGATTTTATAAGGCTTACCGAATTCTTTAAAAACGGTATAGTATAAATGAGAAGTAGGTTCTATTGCGGTTAAAATCCAATAAATTATACGTACTTTTAGTTTCGTCGACATTTACGTTTTCTACAGCACTGTACGGGGTTTTGGAAGCAAAATGTTTCTTAAGTTCGCGAAGTTTGTGCAGATATAGTAGTTTAAATATTACGAATACATAAACATGCTGATGAAAATTCATTTTCCAATCATTTGACTTTGACGTCTATTTCTTTTTTTATGGAGTATTTCCTATTTATTGTTATTACGCGGCAATGTGTATATATTTTAAATCAATATAGACACCAATATATGTATTTGCTAGTAGTGAAAGAGCGGAAAACGAAAGGTTATTTTTCAGTTACTTAATGAATCGTTTATCTTCAACTTACATTCCCAAAGAGAAATATTTATTGAGCGTTTACAATGAATGATCCACCGAAGAGATAAGGCCACTCATTCATGAATGTATTTTCACGTACTTGATTCGTAAATAACTATTTTGGAGTAATTTTAACCCGTTTTTAATTTCATTTATCATTATTTGGTTTGGTTCTTACTGTTTCGCTGTCAATAATAGCAGTAGTAAAGCCATTACCATTATAATTCCACACAAAGTGTAGCCGCCATTTTGAGTCAAGATTGCACTTCCCTCTTTCTATACGTTCTTTATGATTGATGTAAATTAAAGAAGAAAGCCGATACTAAAGAATTGGCGATAATATTTCTGGCCACACATCAAAAGTGCAACTTCGCCAAAATCCTTGAACAGTTCTTGTGTTTAATCATAACATATTAATCAATATATATCGCCTCGTCAACATGCAATTTATGCTTGAAGATTCCACTGTAACGAATTTATGTTGCTTTACTCAGTTTAGGAGTGAATTAATGGATGACCAAGGATAAGCGGACACAGTTTATGCGGATTTTTCACATTTGTTTGGTACTCTTAATCGTGGGCTGCTTTTACATAAGCCTGACTCTTCCCAGCTTTTCATCTAATCTGCGATTATTGGCCCAATCATATTTGTAAAATAGATCAAACTTTGTTTTTTTTTTTGCAATGGCTTTGAGTCTTAAATATTCTTGTGTAGTGGCGTACCACAAGGCTCTACCCTCGCCCCTCTGCTGTTTAATATTTATCAGTGATCTATCTATCTCTAGCAATTGTTTATTTGCTCCACGCTGGCGTATGCAAATGATGTTAAACTTTTCTGTTGTGTGTTGAATCATGACGATGAGGCTAGGTTGTTATAGCATAATAGCAACCTCCTGGGGTCACCACCCTATCATATGACAAGAAACGATGCAATTACTATTTTAACTTTTGGTTTTCGTGTGTTAAAATATATCAACTACAGGCTGTATTGAATTAAAGTTTAATGTTTTTTGCAACTTGTTAATTTAAGGATTAATCAAGGAGCATATTCTTGTATAGAAATCCATGCTTCGTCTATATCTTCAAACAAAAGAACACATCCGAACTTTAAGTCTTGTTTCGCCAAATAATCAGAAATTTAAAAATTAACATATACCATGCTTTCAAATACTTTTCAGATTAGGGTAGGCTGTTTTTTAAGCAACCTCTTTATTGGCGACGCTGTGTTTCGTTTATATTGTACCTCAAATTGTAACAGCTGTCAGTAACAAAGCAAAACTAGAAACGGTTGCATTTGATTGTATTATTTTATTACATGTTAGAATTACAACACAAAACATTTATTATCGAAAGTTAATTTAGAACTGGTTGAAAATTAAATAAATGGATTTATTCCAACAATTAGTGTATGCAGCATTTCCAGCAACAGTTTCCTAATTTGGCATTTACTTACGCCCAGGTTTTAAGTAATGTTCATGCTTGTATTCACAAATTTCGTGCAACTGAGGCAGTAATTCGTAAACCTAGCCGTGGTGCACTTAAAACACGAACCATAATTTGCGCAAAGAAAATAAATTCCAAAGCTTTCTCAAGTTCATATGTTCATTGGGAACATATCCTACCCTGTTAAAAAAGGATTTGACGTTGGTTTGTATTATTAATTATTTAATTATCTTTTGCACACATTTTCTTGGCATATAAACTGTCAGTGCGTGATTAGTACGTACATGCACTGTGACCAACGATTAAAAAGAGGATAGCTTACTCTAATCAGGAAAATATTTGAAAGCTCAGTATTATCTAATACATTTGAAAGCACATACGCAAATAACACACAAATTTTGACTTACCTTAGTCCGAATTTATTTCCACAATTCGCGTTTTATAAAGAAAACTACTCTGATGGGAGATAGTATATTCTTAAATATATACAAGAAAAAAATATTAACAAGTTCACATTAATAGACTAATATATAAATGACATCCATTATAGTTATGCAAGATATATCTCGTGCAAATAATTTCATAAAAGCAAAATATAGCCATATATTATTATATTTATTGTTATTATATTGTATACTTTAATAATTACTACAAAGCGGTACAATTTACAATCGCGGCTATAGATATATTTATTATTTGATATATGTATATATAAAAAAAAACAATATGATAATAAATCAATTGTAAAAACACAATATTCATTTTTTACAGGTTTTATTAAATAAAATAACAAACAGAAAAAATTAAATCATCTATACAGTAACAAAAATAAACTAGAATAGATTTGCATCTTTTGTTTTTCTTTCTGAGAATAATAACCATTTGTGTTGGGTTTACGATACAAAATTTACGAGTATTACAAAAAAAAAACGCAAGGTAAATTAGATTAAGAAGCCATAAAAACTTATGGGTGAAAGGTTCTTAAATGAAAAATTAAGAATTGATTTGTCATAAACATAATATGCACAATTTAAAACATAATTAGTTATAGTATCTTCCATATATTGTACGGAGAAATCAAAAAGCAGTAAATAAGTATTGCCAAATACATAAAAGCTATCTCATACACTTATTTTAAAACCTTATAGCCGAAATAACTGGGATAAGAATTGCAGGGACTGGTTGGCTTTGTTTTACAGATTTTAAACTAAGTAAAGTATGAGCTTTTATATCGAGCACGTTATTCTAGTATGAAAGTTATTTCATTCATTATCTATAAAAATTACTGAACTCAACACATCTACACATCAAATACTCCATATTTAGAAAGGAGATGTGTTTTATAAGGAAATTTACTAGAACGAGCCAGACAATACGTATAAATAATTGGCAATACTTACATAAATTTTCCACTATTTCTTTTAATAATATGATTTAATATTTAGAGAAGCAGTCTAAATAGTTGAAACTAGTGATACACAATAACAGCTGACTACAGAAGTTTGACTATAGATAATAGGGAAAATTTCTATAGATTATGTCGACGGAACATTTGTAGAGAAGGTACATTTGGGCAAAATACACCTGACTATTATTAACCTGCATTAAAAGTATTAAAAAATAAATAAGATTTAAAATTACTGGAATCGTTCTATATATTTATATTAACTATTAATTACTATTGACACAGTAACCACAAGCCCAAATCTAACAACTCACGTTTAATTGCCTTTTTCATGTGTATTGTATCCTATAAAATCGTTTATTAATTAGTATTTTTCCCTAACTAGATTAAATATAGGTTAAAAAAATCACTGTTACGCAAAACAAAATAAACTCTCTATATTTATATAAATTATGATCTTAAATAAGTTAAACTAATATTTTTGTTGCCGTATTAACTCCTTTCCTTGCATAAATAAAAAATCATACCAAAAGAAAACAAAAGAGACGCTTTTAAAAAATTGAGCACATATATTTTAAAACTTTAATTATTGTATTTACATACAAGTGCCGACATACCTAACAATTATACGATTCTTAAAAGTTCTTCTTGGCCATTCTGAATATGTGCTCAATACAGATTTTTTTTTTTTTCGATTTACGATTTACATTGAATTAAAATAAAGATCAGTACATGTACACCACGGTAGTACAAGTCCTTTTCGTTTTCCTTTACCTATCTTGTTTTGCTATTTTGTTTAATAATAAAGACAAAAAAAAAATAATTACATCTCGTGACACATCCTTCGAAATGATATCTTCTTTCGTATTTCGCATAATTCTTAGCGGCATTCCCACACTTTAACAGTCTGATCGACACTGCCGGATATAACGTACGGATGTGATTTATGAAAATCTATAAAGATTATTAAAATCGTTAAGAAAAAGTATTATTATTCTCTAATAACTTCGTAAAACTCACCTAATGACGTACAGAAATGTTTGTGAGCTTCTAGTGTTTTCATGCAGCGCTTATTTCTGAGATCCCACACCCTCAAGGTCTTGTCATCACTGGCTGATACGAGGAATTTACCTCCTGGATGGAACACCACACCTCGCACCCAATTGTCATGTCCTGTCAGTAATATTAAACATACACCAGCACTAACGTCCCATATCCTACACGAAGGAAAAATGATGGTAAATGAATAACCAAAAATGCATTTCTTAAAAATATTAGATAATTGCAGTTAATTCAAGTAAATTAAGTAGAGCCAGATGAGAAACAGTAAAACAGAAAATGGATTTTAAGCAATCCAAGAACGTTTCCTTGCGATAAAACTGATATAAATAAACCATATAGGAAATTCCTCCTAAATTCTTTGTATTAGTAATGTAAAACTAACATTTTGAAATGCCAAGTTTGTTGTACTTACTGTACTACTAAACTTACTAAACCAGTAAAAATTTAAATTTGTACTTTCCTAACCGCGTTAAAAAAATTACATTTTTTTCTCTATATAGGTTCCAACAATAGTGGCACAATTTGTGTCATCATTAAATTTATACAAAAGTATAGCATTTTATTGTATTTTTGAGTAGGATTAGATATGGAGGTATTTTCAAATCTCACCAAATTTGTAATTTAATTAAAAACTAACAGAGAGCAATTACTATACTATACTATACTATTTATTGACAAAACTACAAGCCTGATAGTCTGTACATTGTCAAAAAGACTGTATCACCGATAGGTGTTCTTCCTAGAGTCTCGCGGGTTAAATTTATTTTCACTCTTCATGGTTAACGTAAGATATTGGGGCTTGAGAGATTATTATTAGAAGAATATAGATTTTAGCTGAAATTATTTGTTAATTACTGAGAATTTTGATGACACTTTTGACGTGCGACAAATTAAAATTACAAAATTAATTAGTAGAAATGGCGCCAGATTCAAGGGCACTTTAAAAAAAAAATACATTTCTTACAACATATTTTTGTGATACGATATTTAAAAAAAAACACTCGGTGCATAAAGAACGGCTCCTTGTATTTTTCTTTTAATGTTTATATAATACAGTGAAGTCCAGACGATTCGTGTCGAATCGTCCGTCAAATTTTTTGTCGACATGTCGAACGGGTAGCAATCGCGGTATTCAGATATTAGTCGAATCGAATAAACGATCACGTGATATCGACAGGTATGTCGAACCGTGTTCGACAGCTAAAGTGTTGGCGATTGTATAGTTATCCCTTTCTAATAACTATACCGTTAAATCGGTTCGGGTAGTACCAAGTATTCCATACCAGCTTGAATTATTTTATATCGGGTCGGGTCGAGAATTCTAGATAACTCTCGGCAATTTTAACATGCGCGTCGTATATTTCGACATACATATGGATGTAAATATAATAAATAAAAATGTTCTCCCAGCACGTCTTCGCATTAACATTAAGTATCCGAAGACTTGCATCACGTATCAGCTTCACATTCTTGGAATAAAACCCTTTTCTATTCATGTAATTCTGACCATAGTTTTATGAGCAAAGTATTCCAATGTGCGTGCAATAAGTAACACCCACAACACCTCCTATTCTCCATTATTAAAAAAAGAATTCTTCTTTTGCTGACGGGCATTTATTGTACTAGGAAACCATACTATTCACCAAATTTCACTATAGTAATTTGACGGCTTCAATCGCCGCCAATTGTCATATAGTAAACAGCATCAACAACCTCAAAATTACAAAACTTGTTTTAGATGTTGCCAGCTCTCAACAAATATTCGCTTTCGACATAGTTTAATGATTTACAGCGGATTGTTTTGTTTTATACAACTATGCTCTCAGGATATTTATGATGCAGATTGGGTCGCCGACTTGGATGAGGGCAAGTCAATTCAAAAAGCTATAATAGGGTCGGGAACCAACTTTTTTTTTTGAATTTTTTATTCGAAAGAAAAGTTTCAAATTACTACGGATTTAAAGGTTTTTTTTTGTTTGTGGGATTAGTAAAGGAAAAGAAGTTTGAAAATGTATATTTTTTTTTAAATTTTAGTCCAACGTCACAACTGTTCCGCTCAATAAAAAAATAGAGATTCTGTTTTGGGCCAATAAAAATTAATTAGCTATTAACACTAATTAATTAGCGGTTTGACGTTCACCTATTGTACAATCTCTCCCGTCAGTTAATGTGTCAAATTATCAATTGTGACATTGCGTTTGATTGGAATTATGTTTATAGTCCGTGTTGTTTTTAGAAAGACATCATTCCTGAAATCTAGATTTGTTGGAAAAATGTTCCATAATCATATCATCAATAGATGGTAAATTTTGGTTAGTAACTATTTCAAACTCAGGATCTAAATTCTAAAAATCTAAATTGTCAGTGCAAAATGACCAATTTCATTTGTATAAATCCTATAACAACAATAGTCTTATAAAACTTACGTCAGCATTTTTACAAACTGCATATTTCCCTAATACTTTATAATTCCCCAAGGTATTGCAATATCACGCAATTATTAAATAATCATACCAAATGTCACTTAATCTTTAACCAAAAACCATTAAATGATACCTGACATATTGACACTGGGCGAACGCAAAAATTATCAGTTTTTTTATTGACGTCTTAGGACATAGTTTAAAATTCATCAATTTTTAAATTGGTGTTACTCACAAATATGAAACCCAAATGTTGAATTGTTTTAGGCATTCGTTATCGTATTACACAAAAATGAAGTACAGTAAGTCGTTTTTTGCATAACTTGTTGAAGGACCCGAACCTATTCGAACCATGCTGCATGATGGGGTCAGCATAAGGGCAATGGCACATGAGGTCGGAGTTAATAAGGACATCATCGTACTCCCGCAGAAAAAAATTATTGAGACAGATACATTAGGATGGAAACAGGGAACAGGCCATAGAAGAGTAACAACTCAACAGCAGGACAACCAATTAGCAAATTATCTTCCAAGAAAATCCATTCCAGAATCATCCAATACTACATAGCGTAGAATACGCGACACTGAGATAAAAAGCCGGTGGTCGTTTTTCAGTGAACATTTGGATCAGCCGTAGAGGTCGAGGCGTTTGCGTCGTTTTGGAAGAGAGACTAACTGCTATTGTATATCGGAGATTATTAGAAGCCTGCCTTTTGTAAAACACATTTTTGGAGAAAAAAGTATATTTCCAGCATGACAATAGTTCAGTTCATCGCGCAAGGATTGTTGAAAATTTCATGGAACAGCGAGGAATAAATGTTTTATCATGGACCTCAAAGAGCGCGGTTACCAATCTCATAAAGAAAGTCTGGGGACAAATGGTGAAAGCTATTTATCAGGAAGGATTTCGACCAAGAAATAAACAAGAAGACAGAGAATTGTTAAAGCAGGGCATCAAATTACAGAATGTGATAAAATGGCGACATGGAGGAAAATATAACATTAGAAAATGATTTTCTATAAAGAAGTATCCCTATGCATAATTCTTCCGCCAATTTATACACACCTGTATTTAATACCTAACACATTAAGTTATGAGCGTTCTAAACACGCACGTTTCCCTACTGTATATGTAGAAAGGTACATATTGAAGTCAAAGAAAAACTCCAAAGACTTCTCAAAAATATATGCATGTATCGCTTTCATACATTGTTATTGCAAGTAAACCACACTGAAATGTCAAATTTTAAACAAATCAGCACAAGAGCTTGCGTTGATAGATTCCACTAGTAAAACGAAAAAGTACCTGATAGTTTTATCCCTCGATCCGGAAGCAAGGAACGGACCCATGTGCGCCCCTTTCCTATTATCTACTCCAGCTGCTTCGTTGATAGCCGCTGACGCAGCTTCCGGAGCCCAGGCGATACACTCCACAACATGATCGTGAGCTCTAAGTTCGCCTCTACATTCTTTATTCGACACTAACCATACACGCACTGTCTGATCATTCGAACAACTAGCCAATAGAGAGCCATCTGGAGACGCTCTAACCATTCTCACCTAAAAACCAAAATTACAATCTCGAACACGATTGCTTGATTCTGGCTGATGTTTACCCATTCCCGGTGTCCAGTGAATGTTTTTACGCAATATCCAGTAGATACCTCCCACATCTTGATCGTTTTGTCCCTGCTGCAAGAAATGACGAAATCTCCGGCCGGCATGAACGACACGCTAGAAACGTTATGATCGTGTCCAAGCATGGTGCGGATACATTCGTAACTCTGCTGGAAATCCCATAACTTGATAGACATATCGGCGCTGCAAGACACCAACAGTTTACCGCTGGAATCGAACGCTATATCTTGTATCGAATCCGTATGACCCTTAAGGGTTCGTTCGTATTCTCCCGTTTCGAAGTCCCATACTTTAATGGTGGCGTCTTCGCTCGCAGACACCATAATACTAAATAAAGGATGAAATATGACCCTGGTCACTGGAGCTCTATGACCTGTAAAATAGAAAAGGTATTTTTTAAATACATTATTTATAGAGAGAAAGAAGATAGTTCCTAATATATTACGTCGTATTCTCAATTGGAGTCAGAGAAAAGCATCTCATCAGAATTAAGATCATTAACAATAAAATAAATAAACGAAAGGCTGGTAGTTTAACCATGAAAGAGACACATTCTATTATCTAAAGCCTGTATGACACGATCGTGTCATACAGGCTTACGGAAGGTTGTCTACATCAATAATAAGGAACATGTAAACAAGAACGGACACCTAGCAAATTTTAGCGCGCGGAATCGTCATCTTTTCTGAGTTCGTTCTAACCAGTAGCAGTCAATAAACGGACTGAAATTCACGAATCTTTAGCTTCTGAGCTAGACTAGCTAAAGATGCCGACGCTGTTTGTCTGTTCCTGGTGTTCCTTGATAATAGTCAATACGCAATACACTATCATTAATACCAAGTAACTGCACGCGAGCTGACAATAAGTAAACATCAACAGAAAGAGTGGATGGTATCAATTTGTTAGAAAAAGAAAATAGTACAGATTACTCTACTCTCAGTGCTGGCGAATTTGTCGGCTTGTTCTATCTTTATCTTACACAAAGATATTGTCCAAATCTTTAGGTTTTCCTATTGCATCGACGATCGAAGATAGAAACCAAACATATGCCCAGAGTGTAATAGCAACAGATTGTTTTTATCGTATGTCGACATGTATGGTGGAAATCTATGCATATCTGTAGCGCGTGTAAGATTATCCGCAAATCCGTAGTTATGTATTACATATGTCTACAGACTTACAGATAACCTTAAAAATATAACGAATTGTTGCGCTTGTACAAAAACACTGATTTCGAGTTCTTCTAATGGATTGATTTTAAATTACTTTGAATCTTTCGGAAAGATATTCTGATCAGATAGTTTTCATTACACTATTTCTTAAATTTAGGGCGTTAAAAAAATAAATAACTAACTATCTATGGCTAATTTTTTACAAAAATATCGCAATTCGTGGTATTTCGTAGCTTTCCTTGTAAGTTCATGGTGGGCAGATTGTAGCGTAACTCACAAAAGTGAAGTGAGGTGCGCTAGACGGCCAAAATAACGTTGCTACTAGTTATTGTTTTGATGGACGAACCCCTTACTCTCAATTTCCCAACAATTAATATAAACTTTCTATATGTGATTTCCAATGCATACACACAATACACTACCGATTTTTTCAGTCTGGTGCACTTAAAATAACTCATAATAAGACACGCAAAGATATAATAATTATTAAACATTATATTCAGATTTGGCTTAACAATGAAAATTGCGGATTGCCGAAACGATTGTTCTGAATTAATATTTCGTATGGCACAGGAATGAAATAATATCTTGTGTATGTTTGTTAACAATGTAGCGTTCCTTTGCTAATAAGTCGTCTTTTATAGTGCACTAAAGAACAAAATAAGTACTATACTTATACAATATTGCTTTCATCCCGGGAAGATGCACCGAGTCTGCCTCCATTCAGCAATGCGACGGAAATCATTGGACATTAAAATGTCTTCATTGCATTCCTATAGCTGAGCTGGAACGAATATGTCCAAGCAAAAACCGAGAAAAACATGCATGATATTTTGAGTAAGACCTGGAGTACCCCAATCTTGCTGCTATGGCGCAAAATGAGGACAATTTAGGCGTAATTCACAGTTTTGACAATTTAGAAAGTAATTATCCCACCAAAGATCATACATACATATGCTGCTTCTCTAGTAACTCCACTTTTAATTTACCGTCAATTTCTATTCCTAAAAGTTTACTGTGTGTGGATGGATAGTATTTTTTATTGTTCGGCAAATATGTTTAGGTGTTTCAATTAATTCGTTATTCTAGAAAAGAATACAATTTGTTTTTGTAGAATTAACTTTTAGTTGATTATCTGAAAGCCAAACTATATCTGACATTAGTCGTGAGCCAAGGTCGATCGAAGTGGGAAGATCTACACACCAGCGATTACTGCATTAGTATAATCTGCAAAGTTTGTGATTTTTTTTGATTCTCATAGGCAGCTTTGAAAATATGTCGTTGAAAAATATTATGAATAGCAGTGGACACACTGCCTTAAGGTATCCCCGCTATCGTAGTTTTGCTGCCAGTCAATGAATTCGAAGAGGGCAACAGAAGCGCCTTTACTCAAGAGAAATCCCTGTTAGCTAAACAGGTTATACCGTACATACTATTCTACATGCAAACACCCGAATATCTCCGAAGCGTGCCGCTCTTATGCTGGCTGAACCGATGATACGAATGTACCGAGGTAATCTGATTTGCGAAATGCAACGCATTCATTCAGGATGTGCGTATTTACAAAATTTACGTAGTGTCTACCTATCTAGTTAGAAATAAAAAAATAATCGCATATCCAACATTCGAAATAGACACTAATAAATTACTTGTTTTTTATTGAAAAGCAAAAGGGTTTAGAAAATGGAAGTTAAAATAAATTCCAAGTAATGGAAATATCTTCGGCTAAATTGTGATTAGAACTTATAAAATAAGTGAAAGGGAAAAAAATAGAGAAAACAATATTAGTTCCAGCCAAACAAGTGCTTAAGTAAAAATGTACAATCAATAGACGACATAACTAGTTATAGCAAAAGTACACCAACAAGTAGATGTAGTAAATAATGGCATGAATACGTCCGCCTAACGGTAACGTATCTACCTCCCTGTGCAGCTCCTATTTAACTATTGCAGTATTGTTTATTCACCTACTCGAGCGATAGATATTACGTCTCCACTTCCGATTTTTGCGATACCGACAATTCACGATGTATTTAGTGTTTGGGGTTGATTCGGTTTTAGCTGTATACGTATCAATGTCAGCAGCACTACGTACGTAGGCTGTATTCATGTGTTCCAATGGGGATATCGTTCGCTAGTTAATTAAACTTCAGAATTTTTGTGGGACCAGAAAAGTTATACATTACAAAAGGTTGTGCCTTATAATCGGTGTCGTTATAAGCAACGTATACTTACACTACTACATTTGTTGAAAACTTGAAACTAATTAGGCAGAAAATCTGTTATTACCATAGGAAGTTAATAATTCAAACGAGACGTTTACTGCTTAATTTCGCGCTTTTAGGACTATGTTAAGATTTAAATGACATATTTACTTATAATAGTGGTCCATGTGCGGTCATTATTTAATTGAACAGATGGCAGCACTGAAGCTACTCTTGCAGTAATAATAATAATAATAATATTAATTACTTTTATTACAATAGTGGCCTAACAGTGGGTCAAAACTTATTTACGAGATTAATCGTGTACCTACGTTTCAACCTTTAATTTTGTACTCTTTTGTGGAAGTTGTGCACCAAGATTTTACTGATAAAACATTGGAATATGATGATGATAAAGGTACATAATTTCCTGCTAAATAGAAATTGATCACTATCTTAACTAATTAATGAACTTTTTGTTGTTATTGCTAACATTTAAGAGATATTCCACTCTCATAAAAATAATTGTTTCTTTAAATAATCAGATAATATTGCTGCGAAACCTTCAACTCTAAGAACAGTCCAGTATTCCGAGAAAGTGTCTTTAGGTGAAGAATCTGAAGACTCATATGCAGAATCCGGATCAAGTTACAAACCTACTGACATGGATGGTAGCAGAGTAGTATCAGTAGCAACGAAAATGAATCAGACAGGGGTAGGTAATTTTTTTTTCAATGTTTCAGCTGATTACTTTTCGTTTATATTTAGACGTTAATTCTAACCTGAATATTCTTGGGAGTACTAGATAAGAATAAGATAAGAACTCCAGAAATCGGAAGAGAGGGCCAAGGAGGAAGAAAGAAGTTACCCTAATTTGGTGGAAAGGAACGTTAGAAAAACATTTGAGAAACAACGGGCATTACCTATGTGAGTGTGTCTGGAAACTCTGTACCGGCAAAGGTTTTTGATAATACCAACTGGCAGTGCGCAACTGAATGTCACAAATTAATCACAATGCATCAATGTGAAAAATTATTTCAAACTTTTATAAACTTTCCAAGTTTAACCTGAAAACAGTATATCTTTGTAGTCAAATAAGGGTGATTAACAAATCTAGGACTACATAGCACTCAGAAAGAAAGAAATATATTCGAATGTATACTCTACCAAATGAAACTGGAGTTGATATACCTATTTGCATGAACTTTTTTAAGAAACTATTGTGTATTTCAAATGACCGTATAACCTTGCTCTGACAGGCAAGCAAACGAATTTCCGTCAAAGGCAAAAGGGACAGATATGGCCCTTGAAACAAAATCTGCCCCGAAAAAATTGAAGAAATTATGAATTTTATATCTTTATTTCCGAAGTACCAGTCCCATTATTCTCGCAAAAAAATCCAAACAGAATGTTTTTAACTCCAACGCAGAATATCATTAAATTGTACAATATGTACAAGGATCAGTCATCCTATTTCCCAACGAGTTTTAAGGCATATTTTTAATTCAAGTTAATCTGAAATTTCACGCATCTGTATCAGACAGTTGCAAGACCTACGATAGTCTTGAACAGGGAATCAAATTTGAAATCAACGAAGACGTAAAAAAGGCTATCACTGTGAAAAGCGAACTGCATCTAAAAAAGCGAAGTCTGCGCGGAGTGGAATGAGGCATGACTCCGAAGCAGTAAAATTGCCTGGAAATGATACGACAACAATTGCGATGGAATTAATGTCTACTTTGCCTACGCCACACACTCAGCAGGAGCATGTTATTATAAGTGCCAACTGTGGACATACTTCCTTGGAATACATAATTTAGCAACCAGTATGGCGCATATTTATGTACATACATGTGGAATGAAACTATAGCCTCAAGAGAATCACAAGAATCGGATCATGTCTAACTACATATATAATTTACATCACAATTACAATGTACAGTAACCAACGTGGAGGTTAAAACGAAAATATAAAAATGTCAGTTCTGTGTGATTACATCCCGAAGAGAATAAAAAAAAATTGAAATTGATTGATCACAGTTTCTTATCTCAGGCCAATTATAATAGAAATTTTGGTGTGATCGCAAAGCACAAGAAAGGATCCATTTACACAACTGACAATTGGATAAGACTAGTGATGGGCATAATTGAATGATTTATGCCTTTTTTTAGGTTTCCTTTTTCTATGCGTTATTCCTCCCAATTCTTCTATGCTGATATGCTTATTACAATCATCAAACACTCCAATAAAATTCATAATCGATTATCATTCATACGAATCATTCATAACCGAATGATCATTTATAATTCAAACGTCATAATCGAATTATGCCTTTTTCGTCATTCGATTATGCCCATCATTAGATCAGACTGATAAAGGAATCAAGTAAAAACATCCTCTCAGAGTGGTTCAGATGAAAGCTGAAGAGCACCGAATCGTTTGAAAGAAATGTTACGAACAGAAAAGAAACCACGGCAAAAAAAAACATAAGTGGGCTAAAGTTAAGGTACAATGCAGAAAAAGTTTTTAAGAATCCCATAACATTAATGTACCTTTCAAAACAATTAACGCAAAGAAACGTAATATTTGTCAAGAGACTACACCAAAACAACTTCTTTGTACCCGAATGGAAGAAACATCAACCTTAAAATCTTAAGGACTTATAACGACAGTCGAGATGAAGACCACATGGAATTGATAACTATTGATGAGCCGATGGCTAGGGAGACTGGAGATAATGAAGTAGTAGCAGTGATAAAAAAAACAGGTCGGCCTTTAAAGAGAGCCCAAAAAAATAAATTGGAAGTAATTTTTGAATATGTCATCTTTTGAGTTATTTGTTTTTTTTATGGTATGATAATAATAAGTTTAAAATAGATAATACTTTCACAAAAATGATCTTTTTTTTATTGCCAACACTACAACCAGAATTCTTTTTTTTTATACAAAATAATCGCAGTAATGTAAAGGATTTATTACAAGATATAGCAATGATTATCAATAATTTAGGCAAACATAGCGATATCCGTAGAGCGGTAAAGTAATTAACAGAGAAATTTTAAAACTACGTGTCAATTCAAATGTTAATATCTCGCTTGTATGTATTTGATTGTTAGGCCACTCCGCAGTAAACGCTTCAAATTAGAATCAATCATAGTGATACATAAAAAAATAAAATTAAAAAATTTTAAATATGAGCTTGTAGTGCTCCGAGTTTATAAGTAAACAACATAGTATAGTATTACGCTGTTTACATGTTGATACATTTTTCTTCACAAATGTGTGTCATGAATACCGATACACTGTGATAATTCATTTTATTTGTTCGCTTACAACTGGTTAATGTAACTTTTCTTTTTTTTTGAACAGAACTCAATTATACACTGGATTAATTGATAACTGTGATATCCTCTCCGCAATCCGTAAACAACACTTTTTAGCATTTATAATTGTCTCAAAAAATACGAACCAGAGTAATTGTCTTTAACGTTATTTAAAGATTAACCGCCTACGCTTTTGGCAACATTGAAAATACCACTCCGAACCTTTTCCTATACCACGAGAAAGGTGCGTTGAATTAGTTTTCCCTCTAAACTGACCTGTAAGGCTGAATTTTTCGGGCGGCCTCGGTATCCATTCCGTAGGACACCTCTTTCCGCGTGTTGGCGCACCCTCGATATACTCTTTTTCGGCCTCGTTCAATTTCGATTCCAGTTCCATCACTTTCTTTTGAAGGCGAATGACCGAGGTCCATTTCTTTTCGAGTAAACCACCGAACTTTCGCTCCACCTCGCCCGGCATATCGGCTTCCTTTTTGAAAGCCTCCAGAGCGTCCATATATCCATTGCTGCTCAAGTAGTCAGCGATGGCTTTGTTACTGTATCAAAGAAAAATGAATTAATAAAATAAAACAAGATAATACAAACAGTTAAATTAAATACACTGTTAACGCGTAGCATGATTTTTCTGTTATATAATGCAATAAAAAGTAAAATCGATATAACGTCGAAATATCTGCAGCAACCTTCTATTCAAATACGCAAAGTATGCTTTTAGCTAATAAACTGCAGCACTGAGAGAAATTCTTTACAAACTTTTGCTTTTGGCAGATTGGACGGGTTGGTTAGTAATATCCTGCATTAGAAAATGGTTCTCGTATTTATCATATACATACAGTGCAAGCAACTTTAAAAAAGTATAAAACCCTAATATAACGTATATGTATGAAACATTTAATACCATGGTTTTATACCACGCTTCAATAACAAGAATTGTATCATAAAATTTTTAGTCAGTATAATACGAATAAAATATGTAAATTTTAGTTTATATTTACTTTGAAGTATTTCAACAAGATACAGTAAAATAATGTAACAAAAGATTATGCAGTAAAAGTAAAATACCGATAATGCCACTAAATGCCGGTTTTATACTTGGGTTTTAAACTAGCAAAATATAAAATACCATATGCATTTCATAAAGTAGGGGAGGGTGGGGCAAGATGGGGCCACGAGGCATGATGGGGACATCGTCTTATCTACAAAACGGCAGTAAGCATCTGTCAAATAATAGCATGACCTAATATTCACAAGTGCTGTTTTATGTTTGTTGTAATGTAGGAAACTTTACTAGTCGTAATAACAAAGTTATTGCTGTTTGTGCGTAAACTTTGCAATTTCCAGAATTTCTTTACTGTTGTGATGATGAGTTCAACGGCCAGTATCGGAAATATAAGTAAACTTTTTACAATTACACTTTTTTGTGCTTATTAATTGACATGTATTGCATGTATTTTCTATAGTGCGTTATTTGTTTATTTCAAATATTTAATATGTTATTATCACATAACCAGAAAATGTCTTAAAGAGGCAAGATGAGGCAACATGGGGACATCACTATCTTACTCTTCAGTCTGGTCCGTTATCACTGGATATAGTTAGATATTTAATTATAGAATTAAATCGTTTCATTACTTGCAACAAGGTTGTCGTGGGTACAGAAGAGAAGAGAATGAGTATGAGGAACCACAAACAATTCTAGAAAGAAAAGTGGAAGAAGCGCGTCAGCTTGTTGGACCTCTCCAACCTAGAAAATCATTAGGCTAAAAACACTTTTTCCCCTACAAGACGAAACACAGCTAGTTACATATTTGAAAAGATGAAATTGGGTCTCTCAGGATTAACAATTCAAGATTTAAGAAACCTTGCTTATCGATGCTCTGAAAAATTGGGAAAAGTTCGTTGTTGAACAAATGCAAAAATGGCAGGAAAAGATTGGCTGATAGGATTTGTGAGATGTGATCTCCATTATGCTTTCTCGAAAAAATAATGCCTATTTCTCATGTTAGGAATGAAGTATAGGTTCAATCAAAGCGTAACAAGGGAAAGACAACAATTCTTACAAGCACTACGTATAAAAATCTGCTACAACAAAATAGAAGTCTGGAGAATCCCTAAGACAACTGAGGAAGTGTTAACGGAAAAAAAAATTACAAAGAAGAAAACAGAAGAAACCAAGAAGCCGAATTTTGTAAGGAAAACAAAGAATAGATTTTTAGAAAACGTCAAGGAAATAATCAAGTTCTTCTGTTGAGGAAGATGACTATGTCTATGTTTATATTGCCTCAGAAAGTACGGTGAAGATACCAAAGCGGAAGTATGGATACAATGCCATGGATGGCGAGGTTGGGTACATGGAGGGTGTGCGAATAAAGGAGATGAGTTCGTCTTCTATTGTCTTAATTGTGAAGATTAAGTTTAATATTCTTATCGTTATTGTATTTTTTTTATTTTAAGTAGTTCCGCTTTAAAGAGTTCTAGCTTTGTTCCTGCATTTTTTTTAAGAATAAAATCTATTTTTGTACATATTACCCAGATTTATGTTACAACCCATTCTTAACTCAGCTGGAACCCCATCTTGCCCCTATGGTGGGGCAAGATGGTGTATTTACATGTATCTTTTCAAAAAATTCTCACATCAGAAGTACCCATCGAAAAATTGTAAATACATCCATCAGCAGGCAAATGTTTAAAGATTAGAACAAGCCTTCTTAGAACCTTGTATATTAATTTGCAATCCTGATGCAGCGTTCTAAAGCTTAGTGTTCCCGTCTTGCCCCTCCTTCCCCTATATCAGTTTCAACATCTAAACTGAGGGAACTATAATGTTAAATTAACAAAACAGTTTTGGTTAATAAAATATTGTTGAATTAACTAAAATTATAATCGATCTAATAAGAAAATTGTAGTAAAGAAAGTAACTTTATGATGATGACTGCTATTTCAATTTATTAATAATAAATATTAATTTAAGGCACCCAATGAGTTTATTTGAGCAAGTATTGTTCAATTAGCAAATAAGAGTTAGGTTAACTTAATTTGATGTAATTATAACAATAATTCAGCACTACAGGCCGTGAAGGCCCTTGGCTTAGGTGGCGGAACACATTGAGCGCTTGAGAAGGTCACCCATCCAGCAACCCGCTTACCGCATATTCCTGCTTAACTTGCAAGATTGAATGTAGTTACAATGTTGTAAATAGCCTTTTTCCAAATCTTACCCTACTTTACTAAACATCTGCTCTGATCTAACATTATTACAGCACAGTTTGCAATCCATATAGTAGCAAATACGTTTAAATCTAGATATATATTACAAAAATTGTGGTAAAGACGGCATTTCTCCTGTTTCACACCAATAATAACGCATATTCAGCACATAGACACAGCAAATGTTAGTTAAGTGTAAACGTCTTTCACGCCAAGATATACTGGCAGTACGATATGAGTTACTTTGTTTGAGTTATTTTCACAAAATAGGCGGTTTTTTTTTTTTAAACAAAGGCATCCACGTATTCTCCATGAATACACGGAGGTAAATAACACTTTTGCGATTGAATAGAAGTATGTTGTTTAAAAATAGAATGTAAAAGATGTAGAAAGTTACTAAAAACCTAAATTTGGAAGCCGTATCTGAAAATGAAATCTATTGATTTATCTACCGATAAACTAACATTATTATATTACACAAATAATGATACACAGATAAAAAGATTTCTTTAAATCAAGAAAATATTTCTTTGTTTGTATTCAAAAGAACCATTTTCTTCAGTTAATACATATTTCTTTCAATTGAAATGGTATTATTTCAATGAAAGAGATTCGTGTTGACTAAAAGAAATATGTATTAACTGAAAGAAATGGTTCTTTTAAATTCGAAGAAAGAAATATTTCTTCGATTTAAAAAAAAAACCTTTTTATCTGTGTATGACAGCATCCTTAAAATCGCGAAATCTGAAAATCACACGCTTCTATTCCACATTAATTGCAAATGTAGATATATCTGCGATGAAATTACTAATTACTTATGCGGGAACTACAGATGGCGCGCACAATCAAGTATCTTTACTGCGGTTGATCGTTGAACCTATATTGTGGTTTTGAGAAC